>LN890953.1:264191-298475 GCA_900010015.1 Tuber aestivum
ACTTAACTACAACAAATGCTACTCTTGACTTTTCTTTGGGCCAGAATGAGGAGAAGGGTATCTAGAATAGGACTATAAACTTTATTTTTTATTTAATTCTTATTCTGTTCATAGATTCAGAAATATGCTGTTTTAAGAAAAATCGCAATTTTTTTTATTGTGACATGCCGAGCAGGGCCTAAAAATTTATACCCTGCGACTTATCGCCAGAGGATGTGAAAGCGACAAACCTTCTGCCCTATGCATACCTACCGCGCATCACAAACATCACATACCCTATCAGGTCAAATCGTATTACCACATATCCCCGAAGAGGCGCATATCGGATGGGCAATCCAACAGGAAATAAATGTGTAAGAGGGCTTGAATTTTATTGCGAGATCAACAGGTTCAACGTTGGGGCTCCTGCACTACCGGGTCTAGCCGGTCTGGCTCGGGGTGGGGCGGGGCGAAATATGCTCCATACCGGTAGTCAGTCTTTTCTCGGGTGCCCGGACGCCTCGGGCTTGGTTGACCTAGGGCCAAACAGATTATGGGCTATGGTCCGTTGTCCGATGCGGTGGCCCCTAGCGGTCGACTGTGGATTTTCCTGCGGAGCGACTAAAATATCTCAATAGTAGGGGTACACTACTTTATTCGTCCGTCGCTCAGGATGCGGCTTCTGATTATAAATTCGCGTTGTACTTCATATATATTCCACCCAGTGAATGCATCACGATCCTGCAGGGCTGGCGATTTGGTTACTATCCCAATAACGTTTATTTGGATTGTGCAATGCGCCCAAAGTTGCCGCTATCCAAGGCAGCCTCAAATCCATAGGTGCTTACCCGGTTCATTACTTCTGCGTGTCTGATCAGTTTCAGGAATAGAAGCTGTGTGGTGTTGGGGAGGATAAATAGATATTGTATGGTCTGGTACCACAGTCCAGAGCCAGATGACTCACCGGATAACGGGCGCTGGGTGAGGGAAAGGGGGAGAGAAAAAGAGTGATAAGTTGTGGTAACGCGGGGAAGGCGGCCGGCATAGACAGAAATTGAACCGGGGAAGGCCTGCCTAAAGCCCTATTGCCATGTCTATGCCTGCAGGGCACAGCCAGCAGACATCTGTAGTAGGAACTTGGCCCGCTCACTGGCCACTGTCGCCGGGGCGCAGATTTGTGATAGGGAGTCGCCGGCCGTCCAAGGTGATTGTAGTTAACTAATTGTTGGAAATGCTGTGAGAAGTCAAGCCAGTTTCTTGAAATCGTGGGTGGGTGGTGGAGACTGAACTGCCCAGATTAGGTTCGTCGACTGACCGCTCGGTTGTCATTATGGGGTTGGAAGTTATCTCTTGTGTTTCTCCGCTCTCGTTTAGTATTGTTTTGGGGTTGGCCCGAGGCGGGCGATTGGACTGGTCCTATGAGCGGCCATGAGCCTTTTGATGTCACTCTTGCCTGGTTATTGTAAGTCATTTGGTGGGCGGAAAGAAAAACCCCCTAGCCACCCTTTGGACCATCCGGAACCGAGCCGCTGCTTGTGGCGTAATGCCTTGCTCACTGCGACACTTTCTCAGGTTGTACATAGGCAGTGGCATTTTACTATACTCTATGCCTTTTGGCCCGGGGATTGGTCACGTTTCCACAACTATCGATAATTATATTATCGCTACAGGATCAAAGTCTCATGGATAGAGCACAGACGCAATGCAAACTCAATAAACTTCCTACCCCCAGCTTCCAAAGGTCCCCACACCCATCTGCAGAATCCACACCCTTCACGAAAAGAACTATTAACGGTAGGGAATAACACAGAATTTGTGAAATATCGGTCTCGACCCTCAGCCAGAAAGCGCCTTGAATGACCCACTTGGCGCGTCCGATAACAAGCCACGCATATTTAAAATATCACACGTTAGTTAGACACTAAGTATTCGGTAAAGGGGGAGAAAATTACCTACCCAATGCTAGATCCACCTCCCACTAAAAAGTTGTGTATCGGTTGAACCAGCTGGTCTGGTAGTGCGTGCCCGGGGGGCAAAACTATAGCGGGGTCAACCACAAACAGTAACGAGGGCCGGGACGGTGAACTTGAACATCTTACGTCCTAAAAGCAGAGTTAGGTAATATCCTCTGAGGGGGGGCCAATGGAAACCGTATTACTCACTTTCTAGATTGCAGAAAAATGGTTGTTGAGGACGATGTGGGTGAGTAGGAGAAGGGGAAGAAGGATCAAGAGATTTACTAACGAGCTGTGACATGGGAGCAAATAAGTATAGAAACTCACGGGATACGGGAAAGAGGCTTGCATACAAACTAGGGTGCGGGAACAGTTTTGTGGTTAGCCCGAGAGTCTGGTCAGGTGGGGAGACTGATTGCGCTTACCGTCTGCAGAGGAATGAAAGTCCGGAATTAGTCCACAATAAAGGTTGTGAAACGAAACTTTACGCGCGGCCAAGAACACACCAACTGTAACCGCGATCCAGCTGTATTAGTAGAGAGGGGGAGGGAGAAGATGCAAGTCTACTAACCACCTATAACGCACCAGGGACCATGAGTGAGCAGTTGTCTCCTAGCAGCGTTGCCGGCCTACCTGCTACAGCTCCCATCGTGCCGGGCGTCAGAAGTTGTTGTAGTTGAGAACGGTTGCTCATTCCGCTTACTTACTATCTTCAATATTTAGGGAACCGGAGGTCAGCAAATGTCTCGCCCCAGAATCGTGGTTGATACTTCCCACTTACTTCCTATAGCACTCAGCGAGCCGGATCAGTAATTGCACAGCCTCAGGGCTCGTGCCGGTCCTATTAACTAACCATCTTCAACCCATACCAAGCCAGATGTCAGCAATTGATTCTCCTAGTAGCTGGTGTCGGTCCTGATAACTTACAGACTGACAGAATTCAGAGGGAGAGGTATCGTAAATTTCCGTGCCCTGAGCCGGTGTTGATCGTGTTTACTTACAGACTAGAACGCTCCGGGAGCAAGATATGAGCAATCGTCTTTAGGAAGCATAGTGGATCACGTTGACGTACTGGCTACAGCGCTCAGCGGGTCTAGGACAAGTGATAGCCTTACTACAGAACCGCAGTAGGTTCACTTACCGTCTAGAATCCTCAGCCAGTTGGGAGTTAGCATTCACGTCCTATAGAACCGTTGTCAGTCCTACTACTTACCACCTACAATATTTGGAACTAGAGGTAAGAAGTTGGCTCGCTCCTGGACAGTGGTTGATCTTGCGAACTCACCATCTACCACATGCAGGGGACAGGAGGTCAGCGATTGTTTTACCTCGGGGCAGTGCTTCATCCGATTCACTCACCTCCTACAACACACAGGGAGCCCGAGGTCAGCAACCGTCTAATTCCAGAGCCGGGACTCATCCAGCTCACATACCAACTAACACGATCCACCGGTCAGTAGTTAGAAACTACCTCATCGCAGAGCAGCGGTCCGGCTTGTTAGCCTACCTCCTGCAACAGCCGGACAGCCAGAGGTCAGCGGTTACCTCCCAGAACCGTGACCAAGCTTGTACACTTACATCCTGCAACACCCAGGGAGATAACTATGAGCAACTGTACAACACTAGAGGAATGGTTAGTCATGTTCACTTACAAACTACCGCACTCAGTGAGCTAGAGTCAGCTATTGCCACATTTTTGAACCGAGTGGATCCAGTTTGCTTACTACCTACAGTAGCCAGAGACCTACAGGTTAGCTATTGCCCTGCTAGACAGCCTTGGTTGGTACTAATCACTTACGATCTATGGAGACCCCGGAGCTAGGTGTCAGAAGCTGCCTCACTCTAGAACGGTAGTTGGCCCTGCTCACTCACCCGCTACAGCGCTCAGAGAGCCAGGTGTCAGCATTTCCTGGTCCCAGAGTCGTGAAGGATCCTTCTCACGTACCTCCTACAGCACTCGGGGGGCTTCAAGTTAGCAGAAACCGCGTCCCGGAAAAGCTGCTGATCCCATCCACGTACCACCTGGCACACATCGAACGACGGTTCAGAGATTGTCTCATGACGGGCCCGGGGTTTATCGTCTTTACTTATACTCTATAATGTATAAGGACCAAATAAGTGAGCAATTGCCTCGCACTGAGCCTGTGCCGATCCTCTTCACTTACAATCTGTAATAACCGGCCATCAGTGGGTCAGAAAATGCCTTCTTGTGGGGCCTTGGTTGATCTTCCCCACTTACAATCTACAAGACTCCAGGGGTTCCAGATTAGAAATTGATGCATCGAAGGACGCTTAGTGGTCACCTCCACTTACCCGCTACACCACTCAGGGAACCAGGGGTAAGCAGTTGTCTCCTCTCCAACCATGGTTGATCCTATCAACTTACCTCCTACAGAACCCATCAACCCACGGGTCAGAAATTGTCTCATCCAGTAGCTGTGATTACCCCGGCTCGCTTACTCTCTCCAAGAGACACCGAGAGGGTCAGATATTGTCTCAAACCAAAACGACGATTGATCCTAATTACTTACTAACTATCACACCCGTTGAGTAAGGGGTTAGCAGATCCCTTGTACTCGAATAGTCAGTTGCCTAATTCACTGACATTCTACAACACTCACCAAGCAAGAAGTCAGCAATTATTTCATCTTAAGATCACGGTTAATCTCGCTGACTTACCCGCTACGGCACTCGGGTGGTCAGGGGTTAGTAATTTCCCAGCACTATAGCCGTTGTTGTTCCTATCAACTCACCGTCTGTGGTTTTTATAGGACCAGGGATCAGAAATTGTCACGTTCCTGAACTGCTCCGGACCGAGACCACTTACGTACTACCACACTCAGTGAAGCAGAGGTCAGAAATTGTCATGTCCCAAGGCAGCGATGAATCCTGTTCACTTACACTCTACGACCCTCGGGATGCCACTTGTCAGAAATTGCCTACTCAGGACAGCAGTTGGCCGTGTTCACTGACCGTCTGCGACACTCGGCAGTTAAGGGGTTAGCGCTTGTCTCGTCCTATAACTGTGACTGATTCTGCCCACATACCATCTACAACGGTCAGGGAGCTAGGGGTTAGTATACGGCTGATCTTAGAGTAGTTGTTGGTCGCATTGGCTTACCTCCTACCACACCCGCCGAACACCAGATCGTCAATTACCTCGCCCCACAATATTGGTTGATCGTGATCGCTTACTGTCTATAACACCCAGGAACTAATGGTGAGCAATTGCCTCGTTCCAGCGCGGTGGGTGCTCATGCCCACTTACCAACTAAAAAGTCAGACAGCCAAGGGTCAGAAATTACCTCGCCCAACTGTTGTTGATCGTGCTTACTAACATACTACAGCGCATGGCCCAGAGGTCAGCAATTTCCTTACCCCAAAACATCGGCTGAATCGGTTCACCTACATTCTTTAACACCCGGCGGGCTAGGCATCAGAACTTTCCCTGCCCCAGAACTGTGAATAATCGTGCTCACTTACTTCCTGCAACATTCACCGCTCCAGCCGTCAGCAATTTCCTGGCAGAGAACGGTTGTTGGCGCTATCCACTTACGTTCTGCAACATCCAGAGAGCCAGAGGTCAGTCATGCCTCATCCTGAAGCGGTGATTGAACTTACCAACTGCAGTCATCATTATGTCCTTGGTCAGAACTCTATCCACCCTAGAACAGCAGTTTACTTATTCACTTACAAACTACAACAAGCAGAGAGCCACCTCCTCAGCATGTATCCCGTCCCCAAACTGCGGTTGGCCCTGCTCACTTACCGGCTACAACATTCAGCAGGATTTTGCATTAGCGAGTACCCTGTGTCCGATATGTGTTTGCTCAGTTTACGTACCAGCTACAGCGCCCCACATGTCTGTTGTGAGCCATGACCGGAGCCTTGTGCAGTTTCAATAGCGCCACATACCTCCTGCACATCCCTGCGACTTAGGAAACCTACTCCGTTATTCACAGGTAATCCAGTATCTGGCTTACCGTCTGTGCTCATTGCGAAATAGTGTTAGCCATGCTGGTTATCTAGTAGCGTATCCCCATTGTAGTTAACTTACTCTCTGAAATTCCAGACCCACCAGCGTGAGTGAAATATCACCATAGAGACATAATCGCGGGATTTGACTTGCCTTCTGTAATCCCGAACGGATTCTTAGTCAGCTCCGGTTCTGTCATGGGGCCGAAAATTCACATACAGTCTGCAATGTGGTGGGAAATGTAGCGTTAGTTGTCTGCAGGCCACCTTAGGGAAGGGTGGCGCCTCACATGCAAAATATTATATTCCTTCCCGCTTAGATAGGCATTGACGTTCTTCTCTAATAGCATCCTGGTTATATCCTCATCTTTCCGGAGGGCTGCTATGTTCAACGCCGTGCCATATGGCTTGAATATGGCGTTGGTATCTCCTTCATCCTCCAATAATATCTCAACCACCAGCCGCTGCCCAAGCCACGATGCTATCATTAAATGTGTAAACCCATTCGGAAACGGATGATACCGGTCATCACCTTCCCAGTACACATGCAGCCAAGTCAGGAATCTGTTAGATCCACCCTCGCAAATGGCTTGAATAAACTCGAACAACTCTACCTGCCGATCTTGCGAATCTCGGAAGTGGAGGGGCCAATGGCTAGCAGCGTAATCGAGAAGGGTATATTTCTGGACGTAATTATCGACCGCCTCTCTCCTAGCAGTTCTGGAAGTATTGGGGGCATCCACCCTTAGTGGATCATTTTCAAAATCCTGCAGCAGAAGGTAAGCGACACAAATACCAGCGACCATAAAGTTGGAATCCACGTGGTTCAGGCTATGCTGCCACATCCCCTGGCCTGGCGATGTTCCCTCGATTAGGAACTCCCGTGCTGTTTGGTGAACAAGATAGATCTTTGAGTCGATAATCCGCACGAAAAGTCCGCACAGATTTTTCACTGTCTTTTCAAAACCAGGGTGAAGGTCGACTTGAAGGTCTCTCACTGACTTGTGATCCTGCTTGAGTGTGAGTGCAGTGTTCATTTCCGCCAGTGTAAGAGGCCTAGTAACCGCAACCACTACATGCAGAATCCGCCGGGCTTTTTCAGGATTTTTACTTTTACCAAGAATCTTAGTGTAGAGTTTCACCAGATCCCGTGGAGCGGTTGAGACTATGTTTGTTAGCGCCTCCCTCGAGCCATCCTCACTATCCTCCAAAACCTTGAGAACCAGGGAAACCCAAATGAATGTCCGATCCGCCAAAGACTTGAGGAGATCGCGCAAATACTCCAGATCCCCAGGGTTTCCCCAGAATAACTCCAACTTGTTTACCGCATCATCTATAACACGGGTCACATCAGCTGTAATAGCCGTGATTTCATCCTCTCCCCTCAGTCGGATCGTCGCTGCCCATGCGACAAGCCCCCTCTCGATCCTGTGGCTTAGGCGACTAGTGACAATGAACCTCAAAGGTGTACCGGAAGGCTGTGATCCGGGAAGATGGCTTATGTGATGGACGAGGCGATCTAGACTTTCCTCTTCGCACTCATCTAGGGCGTCTACCACACAAATTACATTCCCGCACCTCCCTTGAGTTACAGCCCTAACCAAAGTCCTCCACAATGTGTCGATCTCCTCCTTAAATCTCTTGCCTTTAACCATATACTCTTCCTCCGCGTATGTATAGAGGTCTTTCTTCTGGAGGAAAAGCTGGTGTAGTATTGCGCAAAGAGCAGAGGTTGCCATCCGCTGTTCTTCGTTGTCATCCTTAAAAAAGAAATAGCAAACGGTTGCGTCCGTTTGGATCCTCAGATGCGATACCAGGAATGAAGCGATGACTGTTTTTCCGCAACCCGGGTCCGCCGAAAGCCAAAGGATCCCCTGTGTTTCTCCCTCTAGCCAGCCCTTATACTTTCGGTGTTCCGTGACCCAGGTGCACGTTCCCTCGACCGGCTCGCGAACTAGGCCACGGTGTGAGTCGTACGCTGACGTGTATAGGTATTTCAAAATCTTGGAATAGCTCCGGGAAGAGTCCGTGCCCCCGTGGTTATAGTAGTTATGGATGGTCATGTTGGAGTTGATGTTATTATTTGAGCCGGAGTTTCCGCTGCCGTCACCGTGAATGTAGCTATTGGTCGCACAGCTAGAACCATTGCCACTGACATTAGTTTCTATCAGCGAAAATACAAATATGTCCAATGGATATGCCAAGAGCATACAGATGTGGTGAGGGAAGGCCGTCGGAGTGCGTGTCTGATTGTTGATTGTCCATATTATTATCGCCGGGGGCTTGATTTTGCGCGATGTTCTGTATGACCGTCATCGGAAATGGATGTGCTCCTTGGTGAACCAGACGGTGATATGCACCTAGGGGAAGGTTATTGAAACAAACAGAAGGGTTGGGCATAGTCTATCGAGGGTTGCCCTCCCCCGAGGGGGCCATAAGGTTATATCGGTATTCGCCGTGGGGCTCTGGCACAACCAGGCGGCCCTCGATGCTGTTGGCCAATAGAGATAGTGTGTTGTGGTTGGTCATGGAAGGCACGGGAAGTGCGCTGGAAGGACAAGGATGTTTGGAGAGGTCATGGGAGTATGCTTCAGTGTTTGGCAGTATAATAGATTTGTCTGAAGGCTGGGAGCGGATCCTAGTGATATGTCTTTCCTTTGTTATGGGTGTTGACAGAGGAGTTTGGACATGGGTGGAATGATAGAGATGGGTGTAGTGATCTATGGAGGGATCAGGTTGCTTTGATGACGCCTTCCCCATACACCTGCCATTCCCGATTAGCCAGAGAGAGACGAAGCACGCACTTTTCCCAGCTATCCCACCACCGCGAATCTCTTTACTGTTCCGTTCTATTACCACTGCGCATTCTGACAGTAGCCTCCATCACAACAGATGCTAGACTCGAGCACATATCAGCGCCTGCCCTAGGCAACCTTTCAATTGACCGGCAGATCCCATGAGCGCTGAAAACCCGCCAATAGCAGTTTCCCCTCACCCTATCACACCTGAAAATCCTTGAACTAGTGCAAGAGGCAATGCTAAGAAAGCGATTCTGTGGGGTGATTTCAGTTTCCACTGATCAGAATGGTGTGGGAGGATACAGCAGAGGCCCACCGTACCCGCACGAGTACCTAATTGAACAGCCTACGTGAACACGACCACAACTAGCCGAATTTTTAAAGTATCCGCCCACCTCGGCACCGAGACCGCAAGCTTTGGTGCCAAAGTGTCCGGATAATCTATGAATCGGCTGGTACAGGTACTGGAACTGCACAAATCCAGAATCTCAGGAAACAAGACTTATTTTCTCAATTCGCGAGAGAGGCTGTCTCCGCAAACTCCACCCAATTACGAGAAAACTCCCCAAACTCACCACACAGCCTTGGAAATACATTTGAAAATTAATTCGGACCAGTATTTCTTATGTTGTGGACATTGAGCCGCACGTAGCGTCTTCGGGTGAACACCGACCAAATTGTGAAGCCAAAGGATTCGCTGCCGAGGACTGATAACTAGTGTAACGAGAGGGGATTAGAATGTGATACCCGGAGTTGATATCGACAGGGTTTTGGAGAAAAAGGAAAGAAACCTGCTCGTGCGGACCCCATCGACGGCGGCAAACCAAGAAATATATTCTGTCCTCTGATCGCACACCCGATTCGTATTCACAACTAATCACTCGTAGTCTTGGCCGCTTTTATGCGCATCTGTGTCACAGCTGCTTCGGCGCATTCCGCCCCCGCCCCCCCTTCCAAACCTCGGGTTTGTGGGAGCCGATGCCCATATGGTGTAAGGCGGGTCCAGGCTGCCATGGGGGTAGAGTCACTACTCAAATAGGGGGTAGAGTCACTACTCAAATAGGGGTCTCCAAACCTTGTATGGTTTTATTTTCCTCAAAGACAAGAACTAATGAAATTCCTGTAAGCCACCCTCCTGCAATGTATGCATGCACACTGCTTGGAGGCGAGGCTTTGCGCATTTCAATCAACGGCGCCATGGGTCGAGGTTAGAAAATGGTGAAGAAAAACTAGATCATCGCCTGGGCTGCCAGATTGACGCAACCTCGCAGTTGGCAACGCAAGACGCGGAATGGTCAGCTGAGCTCGCTTCGAGTAGGAGGATAATCTGGGTCTATTAGTGCCTGTGTCATATTCCAATCCTATAAGTAACTAATTAATCTCATCCATGGTTTGAGGGACATCTCATCCAAGCAGCTTCGGGCCCCCAACACCAGTACAGTAAGAGGTAATATCCAATGGTATAACCTGTATCACAGAGAAACTGACGTGACTGCTTGTGCTCATGCACTAGATAACTTGCTGGCCCCACACAATCTCTGATTTTTTCGATTTGGAGATACCGACCAGGAAAGAAGCACACACGTCGATAATCGGTAGCCAATTTAAGCCTTCGGTAGAGGGGTCAGGTGTCATACTAGTGTTTGGACAACCTCCCGTTATCGGTGGTATGGTATTTCCAGGGATTGTTGTTGCTTGGTATAGCAGAGTCAGTCGATCCCAGTGAGAGTTTAAACAAAATTAAACCAAGTGACGATACAAATAACGCCACAATTTTTGCCTTGTAATTCTAGCCCCCCCCCCCCTGCCCCTAGGACATTCTCCCATGCTGAGAGCGCTGGTATGTAAAATTCATCTGCCTAAGAGTTTCGGGTGGGCAATTTCTTGACAGCAAGCTTGGTTCGTGTTAGGTGGTGGGTGAGGATCCTCGATGACACCTTGAAAATCCACTACATGCGAGTGTTGTCAGGAGGGTATTAATGTGGGAGACTGTCTTTAAAGAAGGGTAGGGAGAGAGGAAAGTGATACATTGCGAGGAGGCCTAAGCACTTGGGGTCAGCATGGTTCAGAGACACAGATTTGATAATGGATAGTGAAAATAATTTTCCCTTTTCCATCAGCACACCTTACTAGCCTACAAACATTCCCGGCAGAAAGGTGTGGGTTTGTGTATGGGCTCTCGTAATTAATTTGAGGTGGTGCCAGAGAGGACTAGTTCTAACATCTTCGCCTTATTTTAGGTATCCATGAGCACGTATTGGTGTGCCCCTCTGTTGGTTACCTCCGTCACCCACTACGGAAGTACAGGCCAAGATAAAGGTGGGCGAGGTGCTTTATCCCCGGAAATGTAGTATGAACAGTGGCACTGATCCCCAAATCCTCAAGCTCTATTTCGTCCTCCGTTTCCTCTGATTCTTCTCCGGTTGCCTGGTTCTCAGATTAAAATGTCAGGCACACAGATATCGGCGCAACCACCCTCAAGGACAATTTTGTAATCCTCGAGAACCCCCATGCTAACACCTTATAAGGGGAGGAGGAGCCTCGTCATTTACTCTCGACCCCCTGCCAGGATCTACGCGCCGGGTGTGCTGGGGCTGTCTGGGACAGTGATTTTGGGCGGAAAGCACATTCAAGCACCACCGCCTCCCGACGATATACTGTTGGGGGCGCTCCGTGAGTTTAGTAATAGCAAATGTAATAGGTCAGTGTATGATATAACTTGCGCTTATAATCTGGTGCGTAGAGTTGCTCACTGGAAGTAGCGTCCCGCGGGTCGGTCTGCCGTCGGTCCTTGCTCACTCCACCCCAGCCCCCAACCCAGCCACCTGTTTCCGTCGCACCCATCCAGGCAGACTGCAGACATCACTCTGCCGCTCATTAGCATTCGGGTTCATAACCTTCTTCCAATGCTCCATGCTCTATCCCGAGTTAATCGTGGCGGCTGTGGAATATCCGTGGTATCGCCACCCAACCCGCTCCCCCATGCGCTTTCGCATATCACCTATATGACAGTGAGGAGAGTACTTCGTCCCTGACTTGAACTTTATCTCTCAAGGAAAAACAGACCCTTAATCAGGCCCGGCCCTCTGGCCATGATTCACGCCCCTCGTCCGTTATACACTCGCCACATCATCACGGGGTGTTTGTTTAATGGGAAAATTTTACACTCCTTCCTCTATAGATAGGGTTTGTTTTCCACTACTAGCATCTTGGCTACACCCCCACCTTTCTGGAGACCTTATGTTTAACATGACATTATATTGTTAAGATTAGAGATTGATTGGGTCCCTCTTGCAATGGCTGAGCAGCTGGCCTCCACTACGCAAACCACTCCCCTATCAATTTTGGTAAATCATTGAAGAATAGATGGTACCAGGTGATATCTCCGAAAGATACGCAGGGAGGGAACGGGAAGCATTGGATGCACCTTTGCAAAAATTGTTGGAGCAGAACTTGCCACTAAACAGGTTCTCGAGTGAGTCCGCCAAACACCGAGGAGCACTTGAGGAAAGCGAAATGTTGAGAGCAGTGGAGCAATATTATGGGGTCGGGTGGAAAAACAGAAAATACATTTGCACAGAGAAGCCATTGAGGTTGCCCGAAGCACAGTCGAGCCTTTGATTTCTCTTCTAAGTGCCCAGTTCGCGGTGAACGGTTGGGGAAGGATTAATGCGTGGCTTGAACACTGGGATATACAAGACTCAAATAAAGTTAACCGCATTTGGAATTGAATGCACTGGCGCTCGGTCAAATGAAGCCCTAAAGTGTGATGGAACACAAAACATATGGCTTTAGAAGCCATATGTTTATGGTTTGTTTGTGTTTTTATTTGTACCAGCGCAGCTGATATGGCGAGGTTTGTGACCCCCGGCAGCCCAGCACAATGCTAAGCTGGCGGAGGTTCCAAACCCCGACATAGGCCGAATCCGTGGTGTAATTTAATTGAACCTCCGGGGCCATGTGATGGATATTCAATAATAACCCGCAGCAACGAGAATTGAACTCCTGGGCTCCAGCATGACGAAGAGCATTTAACTACTACGCCAGCTGGGTATTACCCGTAAAGTTATTCTCGAAACTAATACTTACCCTCTCAGCAGAACCAGTTGGGACTTCTTTTTCCCCCGTCCAGAACTTAAGGATATGATAACAGTACCAACAGTACATTATTGGTTAAAGTGTAGCGCATCACGGTAGTCTATACATGCTCCCGGGTAAGGATATTGTAAACGGTGATCCCTATTACAGTACAAGATCCAGAATTTATTGGAACCTCGTCCAAGACGTTTTTCCTGGCTTTTAAGCCTACCGTAATCAGTGCATCCAGTTCACCCGAGCACTCAAATCAGGAAGGATACACTAGGAGTGGAATCCACCGCCCACCCTAGACCTCAGGGTCACTGCCTGTTTGCCTTTCATCTGTTGGGCTCTCCTTCTAGTGCTGTGCTTTGAACCGAAAAAGCTGTAACACCCTAGGTTAGGGATAGAGGCTCATGGCAAGCCCAATCCTCAAATAGCGAAACTTGACTTGCAGGGAACACGGGGGAGAGTGAGCGCTGGGCAGTAAGACGGTCGCGAAAGTTGTTCCGGCAAGATACGAGCTGGAGCCACTGGAAACCAGAAGAGATAGGGTTTAAAGCGAGAACCTGGGGTGAGACGCCCGCAGGAGTTATATAGTAGAGTAAAGGAAGCAACATCTGGACCATCCGGTGGTACACTCTTGTCTGTCCATACATGACACATCACCAATGACAGCCTCACTTTCCTGGCCTGGCGATATTCAAAAGCGATTGTTCACCGCGTTTGCAAGTCTCATGGACCAATACCAGGAGGGCAACTTAAGCGATAACCACCAGCAACGAAGAAGCGAAGTCACCTTACTCTTGCGGCGCAGCGGACCACCCCAAAAGGTGGTATGTCAGCGGAAATCTAACTTCTCTTTCCCTCCTATATCCGTATAGCTTTTGGGAAATGGGTGGAGGGGCTGACAGACACCCCAGCTTGCAGACCGGCCGAAATCGTCCAAAATACCAGTCAATTTTTGCTCGTCTATCCGCATATCCATTCATGTTCGGTCCTACTAGACCCACCCTGAATCCCTCTAACCAGCATCCCATTACACCCTGTCTATGCAACACTCGGGGAGCCTTCACAGTCTCCCACGCCAGCCAAGGCAGGGCGGCTGAGGGACTATTAGTATGCAGTGCAGTCGTGCGAAGACTGATGGCTAAAGCCTCTGGCAAGGACCACCAGGCTGACAAGCTGAGGCAATTCTCCACAGTCTAAGGGTCGGGACCACCAGCGCTACAGGTATTCCCCAGCACATCAAGGGACGTCGAACGACGATAGAATGTCGTAGATGATCTGTGAACTGACTAACTTAGAGTATAAAAGCCATTTGAGAATGCTTTGGACTGTTCCGAAGCTTCGGAGATTTACAGGGTAAGTTCCCCAGGCATTCCTTCTGTTCACCATCCCATGGGGGCGCGGTAGAATAGGAATATGCGTCGAAGGAGGAAGATATGTGCCGTGCTCAAGGGATAGATCCGAAGGATTTGGTTCTGTTGGTCGGGAAAATATTCCAGGCCAACCGGGGAAGCTCGGGCTCTAGATCATTTGAGTAATCCAGCAATTGGGGTAAACCCAAGCTGACACTTATACTCACTAGGGGTATTCAAAGTTGAAAAGATGATTTTTCAGTAACGAGTAACTACCAGAAGGTGCATTAGGTTACTTTATGGTATTAACCAATCATATCCATATGTTTCATGTAGCATATTTGAATACCCCAAGGTAACTGAAGGTAGAGGGTAGAAGTTTTCACAGATCTTACCGATACTGAAAATTTTCAGTATTTGTTAACAAAAGACCCAAGTGAAGAGATTTTTATCAGAGAAAGCAGCTAATTATTTTTAAAGTGTGCAATAATATTTTAAGATTTTTCTCTGATTTTTTTAATTTTTTTTTCAAATCATCTATCATATTGAAGTTCTGGTAGAGTTCAGTTGATACAAATTTTGGAGTAGATACGGACCTCCAGACCTCCGTATCTAACCAAAAAAAAAGTATGGTATGGTAAAGTAAAATGAGGGTAAAGTAACTGTTTTTGTGTCTGCCAAGCTTACATGAAACAGCAAAGTAAGCTACTTTTTTTCAAGTTTTTCAACTTTGAATACCCCTACTTATAGTGGGCCCTTTGGATGCATCCTGGCTCTATGGTAGTCGTGCTGAGCAGTCCTGATTTTGCGTCATCCCGAGCAGTACACAATATCCTGACGACAAATATTTTCCTATCACGATTACACAAACAGGCTAGTGTTCAAAAAGCAACTGACACGCAGCACGTCTGCACACTCAAAGGGGCACAAAAAATCATAACTCGAGATTGTAATCTCCGACGGCCAACCTGCCCAAAACTCTTCGCCGGATCCTCAAGAATCCTTGGCCTATTATCCCTATCGTTTACTCTTCAGGAACGGAAAGAAGGTCCAACCCATTCTAAACCTATTCAGAACCGACCGAGGCTTGAGAAGCCCTCCCTCATAGGTGTCATCTCATCTCTCCACCTACCACTCAGAAAGCCAGGTCTACACAAAATTAGAATAAGTGAAAAACCTTGCTTACGATCCAGAAAAGGGTCAAAATTACCCACAGAATCTTTTTTTTTGCTCATTGTCCACCCACACCCCGAATTGTCATCTCAATTTCCTGAAACCCACCTCCATCCCGATGATAACCGATATCAAAATGGCTTCAGGTAAGCATCTGCCCCATGCAATAAGTATCAATTAATCACCACCCGAGCTGATCTCCCCCCCCTCTGGCCACCATCTAGGGGTTATTACTTAACCTAGTATCGCCACGGCACGGACCCCTTTGTTCGAACTCCTGTTGGGTGCTCTCAGAACGCAATTAAGTCTGAGAAAGAACTCGAGGAATGTTATAAACGGGGTAATTTGACTAGTCGCTCCTGTGCACAAGCTACTGGTAATTGATTTACCTTTTGTGATTGCATTCGAGGGTTCCCGCTCCACCGATCCGACTGAGCTGGAGATTTTAATTACTAACATTCATACCTATCAGTAAAAGAAAGCACTGGGGTACTGTACAGTACTGTACCCCTCGCTGTGCGAACCAATTCCCTACAAAAGAACAGCACCAACCGACAGCAAGCATACCCCAGTGACCCCGGGACCACTTTGGTGATCGAAGAGACGGCGCAGAGGAAAAACATTAGTACGTGTAACCCTCCGCCCCAACCGTTGTCTTTCCAAGAGGAGAGAGTATTTCAGTAATCGGTTGATGAGGAGCAAACTTATTTAACCCTCCTATTTGAGACGCACAGATTGCTCACAGCGCAGCCGAAGACAAAAACAGGAAGGCAAGTCTGTCCAATATCACATCATCTCTCTTGGTGGCCACAGTGCGGAAGGCTTGGTTCTAAAATTCACAGGGAGTGAGGGGCATCTGGTTGCGAGCCCACTGCATCCTACTCTGCTCGAGCAGCTAAGGATCACCAGTCGCGATATTCCCAGACACTTTGCGCTTCCCGTGGATTCATGGCGGTGATACCCCGTTAACAAAATTTATCTCGTGGTAGCAATTAATTAAACCCATTTACATTCCTCGAACCCATTTTCTAATGTATATCTTTGCTCCGGTCGAGCTATCCGCCAGATGAAGGGCTATAATAGGGTCAGGAAGGAGCCCAAAACTCGAATTCACTATCATGGCCCACATTCAACATATCAAATATATAACCACTATTTCTTCTAATACAGCTACGGAGTCACTGTGTTCGTAAACGCTTAACCCGTCAGTCACGGAGGCAGGCGTGGATATCTGACTGCATTCCGTCATTTTCTTCTTTTTTTTTGGGGGCGGGGACCTTGAGTCGAACATGGGAAGGATTCGATGGACGGCGCTTCTGGGCATACCCTGTGATACGATAAGCTCCGAAAATTACTCCCCACCCCTAGAGGTCCCCAGGCGTCCACTATGTAATGAACAAAAATATCGCTCTCATAATGTCACCTCACTCCGTTTATCCACCACTCAGAATGTCTATTTAGTGCTGACAATGGGACAGCATTCTGTGCCTCAGGGTGCAACAAGGACAGACTATGAATCGTAACCTGCCCTGACAAGGACATTACCCCGGGCTTTTGGGCAAAGGATTGGGGAGACGGCCGGCCCGACTACAGGACAACATAGAGTCCCAGATACCTGACCCACCAGACTACGAGGGAATACTGTCGGGAAGACCTACTATCAATGCCAATCAGGAATGTCTGCGGTGTTTGTCAGAAGCTGGCAAGGCTAATAAGGTTTGTTCACCACCACGAGCAGTTCTAACTGTTCGTCCCCCAGTTGGCCTCTCACGAGATGCAGGCAAGCAGATAGGTTTCTATCTTGATAGGATTCAGACCATGAAAGAAGGTGCGCACCTTAACTGCTAATTTTTACATCCATTAATGCGCACTTTCGGGAATCCCTTTAATAACAAAAACCCTACAAGAGTGCGAAAATAAACGCTGAAAGATTCCAAGCACTCCCAGAACGCGTGCATACCATCATCTATATCACTCTGTCGGCGGTCCCCCCACGCGCCTCCAGATGACTGAATATCTTGGCCAAGCCCGCAGTTCCCTTGAGATATGTTCAGTGTGCCGCCAGGACCCGAGAGGCCCACAGTAGCCCTACCCAGTCCGGTCTTTTTAGCAGTCTCCCAGCGAGAGCGCCCTTGTCGCTAGGCAATTGCCCACTCTGAGAAATCCACCGTTTTACGAGCTTGATTCGCCACCTCTATTCTCTGATGCACAGTGTCCCCAAGCGTCCGGGAGCCCCGCGAGGCCCCCGGGGTGCCAAGAGCCCTGGGCGGGAAGGGATGGCAATGTGCAGTCCGTCCGGGGCGGTGAAAGTGGAGGGCGGCCGTCTCTACGGAGGTACAGCCCATAAGTTTTGTAGGTTCCACAAGTGAGGCTCGTTGCCCTTAGCCCCTGTGGAACATACAAAACTTATGGGCTGTACCTCCGTAAGTAGGACGGCGTGTCCTGCAGGGTAAAGCGGTGTTGGTAAGGGGAACCGGGGACCGCAGGTGACAACACCACCACAAAAAACCTCGGAAATACCTGAACAATTATGGCTGACAAGGCCCTTTTGTTCATAGGATTTCAGGCTGCCGGACGGCAATCCTCGGTAGTCAATCCAGTCTTACCAGTCCCTGGAGTAGTCCGCCCTAGCACTGCCGAAAAGACGGACTACAGGATATAACCCGTCCAGTCCTACCCCAGAGACGGACGGACTGGGCCGTTAGGGACACTGGTGACGCGTTCTATTGCTTGCCAAATGTGGAGGAAGGCAACACCACACAAAAGGATACCATGGAAAGTAGTACTGGCCATGGGGAATTCACCAGATAAAGTCCGGACCATTGTGTCGAACGATTCCAGGGGAGATTTCTCCCCAGCATGTGGGACACTTGCGAACGTTAAGAGTATAGTAGAGTCAGGTAGTTCTATTGTTAGAGGCTGGGACGGGCCTGCCTCTGCCGATCCAGGTTAGCAAGACGGCTGCCTGCCCACTCTAAGGCCAGTACGAGGATAGACTACGAATCGCAGCCCATGCGGACCTAGCATGGATCCTGCTCAGGGTTTTTTATTGAAATTCACCTTACGTTCAGATATGAGGATATGAGGATAGAAAGAAGTTGCAAGAACAGAGTTGGATGCGCAGTAGTTTGTTTTGACAATGTTTGAGAAAAAGGAGCATGTATGGGATGTGGGTTAGGGATCGTGTTAGCTCGGGAGTAAGATGATGCATGATTATTCGGAGAGTGTTTGGAACTAGAGTTGGATGCCAAGGGTTGAAAAGAACTTTTTTTCATTTAGCTCCTAACGTGCTGGCTCTGGCAAGTGTCGCACTAGAATCATTATGTTGCAGGATGGAACAAAGAATATTAGCGCTGGGAGAGTCAGACGGCACTGGGGGAGCTGATCAGTGCTGATAGTACTCGGGAAAAAGTTTGAGCATGTTTTGTTGTAAATCAGCGGCACTCCCATTCATCACTAGACCCATACAACGAATTGGGGTTTCAGAAAGGAATTCTGGACAGAGGACTGAGGGTCATGGAATCATTGCTATCCTTATTTGTCATGCTTAGAGGATAGTTGGTAAGAGAGATAGAAGATTCTGGAGCATGTTATGGATAAATGTAGAACGACTGATGAGTGGGAGTAAAGAGAATACTATGAAGCAAATTGTTAATGGAGGATAGGTGATTGGTTAAAGAACCGGGTAAATAGGACAGTGTTCCCAAGCGTCCAGTGACTCCAGTCCGTCCGTCCTTGGCTTCGGACGGGACGGACACCGGTTTCTGGAACTCTGCCCTGGACGGACGCCCGTCCTATGGTCCGTCCTAACCACTACCCGGGACGGCCGGCCGGGCCCTATAGGTGTCTCACCTGCAAATGGCCCTGCAGATGAGATCCGGGCTCTGCGAATGACGGCCGGGCCCTATAGATGACCGCCGGGCCCTATAGACGACGACCGGGCTCTATAGATGACGCCCGGGACCTGCGAATGATGGCCGGACCCTGGTGAGGACGGCCGGAAGATGCCATTTATATTAAGACCCCCGGGCCCGGGCGTCAACCACTCGGACGGCGGTCTTTATCAAAGTCGGACGCCATGCCCTACCGTCCTTACCCACCCTGCCGGGACGCCCGGGACTACAAGCCCGCCAGGGCCCTGTAGGCCGCCCGGGACGGTTGGGAACACTGAAATAGGAAACAAAAAGAAGGGTAGAGAAAGAAAGGAAAAGAGGGGAAAGCGGGGTTCTGTTGATTACCAGACATGAGGTGATCGAACCAGCAGAAGAGAACAGTAGAGAAGCAGGCAGTTCCTCAATGTATATAAGGGCACAGGTTTGCCCAGGAAGATAGAGGAGATGGGTGGACATTATCAAGGGAAACGAGATCGCAATACAAACCCAGACACAGCTTCCAAAAGCGAATGATCACATTCAGACAGGAACTATAATATGTTGGAAGCGTGGTGGTGGCAGGCTGACTGACGAAGTAAAGGGCATGGGAGAAACTGGGAAGAGTTTTTTCTTATGTACGATGGAAAGTTGTGTATAAATAGGGCACCCTCGGTAGGCTAGAAACTCAAGGGCTACACAAGCAACTCTCATATGAACGTAACTTAAACCCAAGACCCTCAGCTGCAGGGGGTGGAGGCGATGGGCCCCACTATAAGTTTATACCATGTCCCAGAAAACGGGGGTCTAAAAACCCACCCAATGTCATGTTGGGGAATCCTTATGGGGAGGCGTATCGGGGAATCTAGCGGGGCTTGCTGCGACCTGACAAGGCTAGAAAGGCTTGTTGCTGCCATTATTAAGCATAAACCTTGGTTTCCCAGTAGCTTGGCATGAGAAATTCCATGGTAAACGCATTTATAACTCGAGATTATTCACAACATAGAAGATACACAACTTAAATCTCAACCTTGCATCAACGGCACACACTAATGAACACCCGTTAGGTGACAAAAATAGTCAAGAAAAGCAAAAAGAAAACTCAAAGACTCCAAGCATGCTAGGACTATGCATGTCACAATCCACCCAATTTGGTCTGGTGTTGCATCAGTCTCCTCTCCTCTCTGCTTGTAATTCAAAGTTTATCGGCCTCTTCAGACTTATGCATTCCTCTCCTAGAACTATAGAGCCTATTTCAGATCAGACGGATTGCAGCTGAGGCCGGAGGTCCTGGGAAGAAATCCGTTGCCCGTGTTCAAAAATGTAGGGTATGGTACAATCTTAATAATTCTGTACAAAAATACAACACAGTAGAAAGAGTGTACTGCAGGCATGTTAAGTGAGGAGCCTGAGGAGTGTAGTATGAAGGTAGATTGGTATCATAGGTATTCTGATCTTTAATTCTTCTAAGTGAGGTGGGTGGTAACTACTATATATACAGGTGTGCAACCATTGTATAATAAGAGAAATAATGGTAAAAACATAAGTGCAAATGTGTTTGACCCTGAAAGCCTGCCAAGGAAATCCCAATAAACATAAAGAAATCTAATATGGTATGAGGGAATAATTATGAAATAATTATGAATCAAATGACCATTAATGGTGCATAAGAGATGCATAAAAGTAAGGAAATATCCTGAGCACCAGATAAGAAATCCACAATATTCCTGCTCATTATCATGAAATATTAATGAAATATATGTAATATGTGCCCTAGCTGCAGTAATGTCCATGTTTAAGGAATAACACCAAGTAGAGAAATATTAGATATTATCACAGAAAATATACATATGAAACGAATCAGAAATTTCAACAGCCCACAGCTATCACTTGTAGTCCTGCTACTCAGAAGACAACATAATGTCTCACCATTTCTGATTTGCAGCATCTTCCGGAACCTATCATCCTCAAGCGAGTGCCGAGCACTAGAAGGGCTGTAAGTCAGGCCCAGTCAGGTCTAGTCTTCTGGGCAGCCCCCATATCGGGCTCCCAGAGCTCCCAGAAGACGACAAATTGGGCACGGAGATGGTGCCCCGCAGCTGCTCCAGAGTCTAGGAGAGCGACTCTAGCGCTCAAGTGGTTAGTGATACCTAACCCTGGCATGAAAGTATCCCGGTAGCAGTGAGGATAACGACGTCGCCTAAACATTTTGAAACAAACCGAGATTCTCGGGTTAAGTCTACTGTCACAATTGCTGGAATCTCTTAACCTGCGGAATAGCTATTCCGGAATAGAAATTCTCCTCCCTTGATTTCCACGCTATTCCCTGATTTCTCCACTTCAACTATTCTCAGTTAATCTGGTCTCCGCCGCTCCTAAACGACCTGTCCTAGACCTATTCATCATTCATCATACATGAAGAACTATCTCGCAAGTGCTCTCCAAACTCCCATGCGCATCTTCAATTATAGAGTATTTTCTTCAGTCCTCCAGGGTAAATATTTGAGCACCTTGGTTTCTTGAAACATAACGGTACTACCGTAGTGAAGGCTCCTACGGGGACCATATGGCAATATTCGTATTGTTAGTTAATATTAACAGAACATGTCCATCCTGGACAAACGTGGACAAGCGAGATGAGAGGTGCCTGTAGTTGAGGTTCACTTACTCTGGGTTAGCTAAATAATAAACCTACCGAAAATACTGGTGATCCAGGAGCTTGCTTGTGTGATCAAGTGATGCGGACAGGAGTTGAACTCAGTATAGTTTAGAATCAAAGATAAAATCCCCCGCTTGTGCTATAAAACTATAGGATGACACAGAAATTATTCCTGTCTATACAAACCCATCCCGAGCCATGCGTCATGTGCTATGCCGAGGAAATGCTATATCTGACATGATTGTCATGTGTGGGTGTAACAAGACCGACACCAGTATATGCCAGTGACACATTGAATGAGAAATCGTATTCTTCAACACCCACTGTAGTCCTCAATTACTTAGGGGGCATATATTAGAGTCGATATATGGTAGCACAAGTAAGGCTTGCTCTCTGATCCAATTACATGTCTGCAAAGCACTACCCATTTGGCACAGAAAAGGTTGAGGAGTTGATCACGACGCAATCCATCACAAATAGAGCATTTAACAAATTTAACATGAGAACCTGTAACATGCTGTTACCTCACATGGGACGAAGGAGTCGACCCCAACCGAGAGCGATCGTCCATCAACTCTTATCTCTCACCCAGGTCTCCAAATACAACTTTGAATGCAGTATCAAATCACCGAAACAGGCCCAACTCAACCTCTGGGTTCCGGAACTCTCCCAACCCAAGCCAACCCAAGTTATCTTTGGGTGACCAATATGAGATAAGAGAACGTGATAAATACCCCTTGGGCCTTAGCTCGACCCCTACAGAGGATAAATAATACCAGTAATGCATAACAGCCAGGATTGTCACTCTAAGGTACTTCATGTAAGGTTCCAAGACAAGGAACCCACTGTCAACCCGCCCAGCCTGCATAGAACAGTCTACAACCGGACTCAGAAACTAGAGAAACTTATCAATACACTGTGCCAACGAAACGCCCTCTCTCAATCCATCCTCTTTTATAGTGCCACCTCATGTTCGTCACTATGCACACCGATTACATCTAATAATTATCATATCTCATTAAAATACAATGCCGGACAATACCTCCTGTTCATCATTTAGATACCAGTTTTGCAGACCCCATACAGTGTGAATTAGGTCGGCATCCAGATAATACTAGACATTACTAACTGCTTTCTTAGCGCCTATGTAGATGTGCTTGAGTAGAGTAGACATTTATGAAATCGGATGAGCAGGAATTGTCTATTTGATTAACATTGCTATCGCCCCCCTAGCTCCAGCCCTCGTTATAACCTCTTCAGGTCACACTCAACAACACTTGTTACCGCTACAAACAGATCTAACCCTCGTGGTCTTACCAAGTAGGTTCTATAGCCACTTATGGAGTTAATCATTCTCAAATATAAGATCTCGAGTATCTTGTATGCACCCCCATTCCAATACCTAGGATAGCTACAAGGGAAAGGGAGGTTCTTCATCTCTTCCTCAATTATGAACACTACTCGGATTGTTAATAGCCCTCGAATTGAAATGTATTTGAGCTATCCAACGGTTGTGAAAAATGGGCTTTGAAACTCACTAGAGGACTCGGATATTGTCCCCCCAATGATCTTGTGATTCCTGTGTCTGGGGAAGACGCCTTCTGAGAGCTCACTTAAGCTCCCCTGCTCAAAATAGACCCAGCCGTCTCGTACCCTCCAGCATTCCGACCGCCAACACATGATACAATTCACAGCTGGTGAGTGCTTAATCAGTTCTGCACATCCATAATATAAAGTATCACATTCTTTCCCTCTCTCTCATTTCACTAGAGACTTTCCCAACATCATTTCTAACGACCCCCTTATTCGATCTACTCTATCGAAAACTTAACAATAGTACTGTATGATACCAACACCTGCTACTACCACCCCCCTAAACATCAAGACCCTGTAATCCCCAACCGAGTTCCTGTACTTACTCTGCTGATGGCATAAAGCTATCCAGATACCATGATCATACAAGGCACTTGAAACCAGCACCCATGGATAATCCATCTCTCTCACGTACCATAATACATATGAAAAGTAGGTGTGCCCTTTATGACCTTGAAAAACTGGAAACACATGGGGATCCCGAAATTCAACCTTGCACACGAATACTGCTCATATGAAAAATTGGAGGATACAGAACTTGAGAGGAAGGGTTTCCCATCACCTCCGTAAAGCTATTCTCCTAAGATGTGGTCGCAGCGGCATATCCCTGATGTTGAATTTTCTAATTCGTTTCATATACATATTTTCTTTGATAATATCATATATTCCTCTACTTAGTATTAGTTCTTAATTATGAACATTACTACAGCTGGAGTATGTATTACGTACATTCATTTGATATTTCATGATACAATTAGGGATTATGGTGTGCTTTCTTATCTAGTGTTCAGGTTTATTTCTTACAGTTTATCCATTCATACCACTTCAGATACATGCATGTTTTATAGAATTTCCTTGGCAGTTCTTCAGGGTCAAACATGTTCGCACTTATGTTTTCCTACTTATATTACAGTTAAACATGTCGATACTTATGTTTTCCCTTATATTTTCTCTTAGTTACTTGAAGGATGCATACCAGTATAAATAGGCATTACCACCCATCTCACTTAAAGAGATTAAAGACAAGAACTACTACCAATCTACCTTCATACCAAACTCCTCCTCGCTTGACGTGCCCATGGTATACTCTCTCTACCACATCTTATTTTCATACAAAGTTATTAAGATAGTGCCGTACCATACACATTTAAACACCTGAAACCTCCCGCACCAGTCACATTACAAGAACCTCCGAAAGCAGCGTGCCCGATGCGCACAGCACCAACATCACTCCCGTGGTCTGGTCAGTTCAGGGTATGAGTCAGCCACCGGAGTGGCCCCAGCAACTCTAGAGTATGCTAAGCAGCATCAGTAGCCCTTTGGCAAGAAGGTATTGCTCGGCTACAAGCTTCAGAGGATTTTCGCGGGCTTCATATGAGAATTCAAGGTTCTACCAGGTGATAGAATAGCCTAAGTTAGGTGATTCCCCACTTGTACTTGGCGATTCCCCAAGTCTGGAAATCTTGGCGTCTCCCGGGGCTAAACCACGCCAAGATTTCCGGATATCATACTGATACTTGTGCAATTGTCAAGTTCATGCGTGTAAAAAGAAAGAAAAAATATCTCCGGTTTTCGTGTGGATATTGGCTCGTGTGGATATTGGGGTTCAAGTGTTGTTCAAGCATCTACTTGGCATATCATGCACTAGATATATTAAATATCATACTATTAACTTCGTTGGCACACATGGCCAATGCAGGTACTGTGCATCTTTGCTCCCGGGGTTGCTCTTCACACCTTAATTTATTCTTAGGCACGCCTGCACTCGTACCGTATTGGCCTCCTGAGCTCTTCCGCGTTCTCTGGGCCGCGCCCCACCACCCTCAGCTCTGAAAAGCGCTGAAATCGCGAAATAGGAGGTGTACGGTACCTTGTAGTCGCAATCAAAGCTATAGTACCACAGCCCAGTTATCGCACCCCAACATCTACAGTAAAAGTACCAAAGAAACTCAGCAGAGTATCAGCTGAACATAGATACTGCCTCGAAACCTTCTACATGTCATCACCCCACGCATTAAAAAAGAAAAAGAAAAAGGGAGGGATGCGTCAAGAGCGCAGCATCTCGTAGCCCCAGATATCACATCACCTTTCAACAAAAAGCAGGGACCCAGTACCGGTATCCCTAACCCCCGGCAGCCTTCTCGCACTTATCGCCATTGCCTAAAACTAATATCTTCACAAACGATAGTTCTCAGATATCACCACTTCCCGATGCTAAATGTGATGGTCACTATTTTTCTCGACAAGCAGGAAACTTCATCGTGCCCGTGCATCAAAGGGAGTCCTCGCTCAACCCAGTGTCGCTTGGGAGATCTCCTTTTCACCGTGCAGATACAAGCGGCGCACCCCACATCATCATTTCCCAGCTACGAGTACATCATCCCGCGCACCGCACCAGCACAACCCGAATACCGCTACCCCCACCTCCCTTTGACCACTCCACCCTTGACGGGCCCCGGATCGCCAGCGGGGCCGGACGAACCCCTCGTACCCTGGGAGCAGAGTCTTATCGAGAGGAATAATACTTTATGTCGGTTTGGTATGGTATTATAGGAACGTCGGGAAGTTTGATGGCCGGCTCAGACTGCAAAACGTGCCAAGTCTTGTCACGCTCATTGGATGGTATGGCTTGACTGATTGCTGTGTATTTCGCGGACTGCGAAACCTTCGAAAACCTAAACTTCAAAGTCACCCCGTTCGATCCATGTATTCAGTGCGTATTCGTGTTCCTCACAAACCCCCGACACGACTTTACCGGCATCATAGCAAAGCCGTCGCCCGATCCGCTAGCTGGCTGGTCACTAGTTCCGTTGGGCACTTTACTCGAGTATTGTCATCTTTCTCCTGCAGTCTTCCAGGTCCACGTAGACTAACCTACTGGTACCCATGCGGACCTTCAGCCACGAATGACACGCCACTATGAGTGCCACGCTTCCCCGTACTAGTACTCGAGTACACTTGACTCGGCATAGCAAAGCGAACCCAGCCCAATAACAATAACACACACGGAACGCAACCTTCTTGGCAAGCCAGCGTGGCGTTCCTGCGGAAGGCTGTCCAACTAGAGGCTGAATCGACCATGGTCGCAAAAACATACCGGTGCTCGAGTACTCGTACAGAAACACTATTTAAAAAAATCACCGCTGCGCAATGCTGCAGGAGCGAACTTTATTGCATGCGTGAATCGCGAATTTCTCCTGGGTGGGACTTCCCCGGGGCTGGAGGGGTAGTACGTGGCTTACCGATTCACCGAGACAATTTGGCTGGATATCGTACCAGGTCGAGTCACGCTGTGTCGTAAAGGAAGACGATGGGGGAAAGGGAGGAGAGGGGGTGGAGAGAGAGGCAAAAGCTAATATCGGGTGAATATGACATTAAAATTTAGCGGACGAACAAAAAAAGTCGCAGTCGCGCCCCCACATCTCAAGGAAGCGAGAAATAACACCCTCCACCCCGTGCTCCCATCCATGCCTTCGTACCCATGAAACAAAGGCAAACCCAGGAAAGAAAAAGCGGAGAAGAAAAAGCAAATCCACCCCTTTTCCGCGTAACTAAAAAAGACAATCCAGACAGCAACAACAGGCCATCACAGCGCAGAGGCCAGCCAACAATCCACCTGCTGCGGCTCCACCAGAGCTAACCCTTCCATCACCCGGCGGCATCTGGTAGACCATCGGCTGTTGCTGCTGCTCCGGCGGGGGGTACTGCTGGTTGTACGGCTGGGGCGCGGGTTGTTGGCCGTAGGGATCCTGTGACGGTGGATAGTATGCTTGCGGCGGCGGAGGCGATTGGTAGACTTGTTGGGGGTATTGGGGAGGAGGAGCCTGGAGGGAGACGTTAGCTTCCACGCGTGGAGGGGGGGGAATGGGGGGGAAGCACGGGTTTGTCGAAGCCTTGGGTCATGGCTGGAAATTTCTGTTAGGATGGAGCAGAGGTAGGTGCGTTAAGGATGGGATGCTAGGAGGAGGGGAAGGTGCAGCAAGGACGGAGGGGGAGGGGGGGAGACGGTGGTGGAGATGGTGGTGGAGAGAAGATATACCCCCACGAATACTCGAGCACTCGTACCGTGTCTGGTCCGAAGCGCAGAACCAGGGGGGACGTAATCTTTCGAGGCGCCGCGAACCGGGATGATGTGAACCCAGTGCTAGCGCACTGGTCAACGCAGGAACGACGCAGCCCGTAGACTACAAGACAAACCCATCCCGCCTTTATTCCTATTTCCGCTTATGAGCTTTTGTTTATTTTTGTTTCGGAGGAAACAAGCACAGTGGCCCGCCGGCAGTATTCGACGTTTTTTAAAAGTCTCCGGAATGGGAAATGAATAAGTGATGCACTGATGGCGTAACTACTGGCTTCACCTTACCGATATTTGCAGGAACTTACAGTAACCTGGGCACCGGGCCCGTAACCCACGTTCCGGAGACTTTAAAAAGCGCCGAGTACTTGGCTCTCATCCTGGGACGGTCTCCCGGGCTTGGGGGTGTTTAGGATGCTATGTCTGCTTCGCGTTTATGACTTTTGTGGGATTGGATGAGGGGCTGCGATTTGGCGAAGCCCTACGAGTACGTGCAGTATTGTCGAGATGACTATGAGCTGATTGACCGGGATGGTTGGTTCTGCGCTTGACAAGAGGATACGGAAGTGCACAATAATGCTGTGGGATAAAGTTACACATATTATCAGGGAGATGAGAACCACGAGATGGTAAAGTGGTGCGATATACGGACGGAAGTAGAAAGGCAGGGTGGTTTTGTCCTGGGCACCTGTACTGCCGGTAACTTATCTCGGCATCAGCCCTTCGGTGCATTCCTGCCATGGAAGAATCAACCGATGCCGAAAACATTGCTTTCGGGATAGACTTGGCTTGTATTCCTTGAACGGGGCTTTGCAAGATAATAGAGGAAGGAAAATGGGCTTCCCGCCCATTCATAGTAGCCATAAACACCCTTCCTTCTCGTATCCAGAAGAACTCGGATAATACAGCCCACCCTAGCGGATCCCGAGATTCAACTCCTACCACAGGGTGAAGGAGGGAGAAGGGGTGGGAAAGAGGCGAATCTGGCACGTACTGTAGCACCCCGCCGAGACAAGGAAAACCGAATAGGATAACAGTTGAAACGGCCCTGTCCATTTGGACACCCAGAGATGCACACCCCCTTGCCCCGTTGGGCCCCGATAGAGTACCGGTATTGGACTGGGATGGAGAAGCGGATTAGCGGGGATGCACTAAAAATTTCAAAATCTGGAAATCTCAATTGGCGCCTAACAGGAGGACGACGAAATTCGGAGGAGGGATACTCTTTATCGCGGATCATGTCGGATATTTCTTGCTTTGCGCTGAGTTTCGATTTTGGTGAAAACTGCGCAGTGAGGATTTGGACGGGATCCCTATACAAAGCGATTCACTTGGGATAGGCCGAATACTTTCTCTCGCGCCCAATTCCAGACAGTGGAAGGATTGATGCCCAGTTTGGGAGGTCCCTCCCTCAATATCGGCCATCTGTTGGCCAGTCGCTTGTTCCTAGCCCAATCTATAGGTTGGTTGGTGACCCCCTTCATTCTGCCATCGCCTGGTGACAATTCAGGCTCGCGCTATCGAATTTGTGTGTTGCCTAGCTTTGCGCAAACTAACGGAAAGCCCTCGCATATCGACACAAGACACGGCGGCCACCGCGTGGGCACGTATGTCGTCTCACTATCTGCAACCCGAGGCTCATACGACCATTGACAGGGTGGCGGAGGTGGGTTATAGGCTATCCTAGAAGTCCACAGACCACATGTCATGCATGTGCGATAACGTTGAGATTTAGTGTTCATGATTTGGCAGTCCGAGCATCCAGGGACTGGGACTACAAGTAGGGCAGGCCATGGCCATGGCCGCAATTTCGCACTAGGACTTGGGTGCAGGACTGGGAACACGACGGGCCCGCCATGCAGATTGATTCGAGGTCTTGGAATATGGGGCCCGATAGCGCCGCCCAGGAATCGTAATTGGAAGACCTGCTGGGGGAGCCCAACAGTGAGGTCTGAGCGGATTGATGCGACCTGGCAGGGCCAGTAAGGCTTGTTCACTATCATTAGTCATTTTTATTGTCCACCGGTAACCTCGGGCGAGATTTAGGCAAGTAAACAAATTTCTATCTAAGCATAGTTCAGATCACGAAACAAGGTGGGCGACTTAAACCTCGATTCTCTCCCAATTAACGCGTGCTTACAGCAATCCCTTGAATCGCCGCACGAGTTGAGGTGGGCTAGGAAATTCCTATCACTCCGGTACATATACACATCATAATACGCCCCAACTTGGTCGGTTATCCCCCACGGCTCCTTCTCGTTGTCAGCCGACCACCAAAAACTGTGCCCCCACACAAACCCACGACCATTCGCGGAACCCTACCGTACGGTTCAGATCCCCACTGATCTCCACGGATCCTGAACTCTCCCCGCAGGCCTCGGGGGCGGGGTACGCCGCCCGCCACCGCCACCCGCAGCCCAGCTACTCCGACTTCGAAGAAATCTCTTACCCTTCGGGCCGGCACCCCCTCCTTGCTAAGTTAGTACCCAGAATACTCAAAAGCCACAGGATCACAAGGACCGTTCGTTGTGATCCTATCTCGTCTGGTCCTCCCGGCGGTCCCACCCTGGGGGTCCCCAGGTCCCCAGGCCGTTTCGAACACTGGAACTGGAGACAGTGAACTTCGTTCTGTCCACTAGCCCTTGATAGGGGCTTACCTTTACTGTAATTGCTCTCAAAATCACCTGCATTGCCTGCTGTCCACCGGGCAGTTAAGGTGTTGGGCGCTCCACTTCATTCATTCGTTGTACAAATGATGGTGTTAGTCGACGATCCTCCGGGGATGAGCCCGTCAGAAGACATTTCCAAAGAACAGAAAAGATGCTCCGGTTAGGAATCATGTGCCCTCACCCTGCTGAGTGGAACGAAAACTTATTGGCGTCGGGGGGGGGGGGGGGGCGGTTCGGACTTTGGCGTCACTATCTGCCGCTGCTCTTTTGACCACCCTATCTGTCTCTCGGTGGTTGGAGCGCCATCTGGTATACGCCGGAGGGCTACGGTATGCGAGGCGCTATTATCTATTGTTGCGAGAATTTGCTCTTTTAGAAGCTCATCTTGAGTTCCCCCAATTAGGCCCAGTATCATACATTGATCAGTTACGAAATTATGAATTTATTTACATACCAAACAAATGCGGGCGGGGTTTTGGGATTCGGGGACACATTAACGTAGAGATGCAGGTCCTATGTGCGACGGGATGGTTTCCCGTGTGAAATAATGGACAAAGATCGCTCGGAAGGAACACGGCTCCTAAATCATCGAGGAAATGGTATCGACTACGCAGCTAGGAGCCGGGACAAAGTGATAAGTTTTACTTTCCCGGTTGAGTATTGGTTTAATTATGCAAACATGTGGTGCCCTGATATATGATCTGCGTTTGCCGTCTGATATGTTTTGTTCAAGGGTTCAACCAGCGTCCTTATTTTCGAATCCTATTTACAACGAAGGGAGAAACCCCTCACCCGATGCATAGCCATCCGTGTGAACGCTGTCATGGCTGGGATCAGTAGCCTTGGGTTTCCGCCAGGAATTGGACCCCCGACAATGGTTTTCAAAGAGGAGGCCTGAGGAGGGAACTCCCGCGAGTGGGTGGTTCGTCCGGGGTACCGCACATTCTTGGGGAAAAGGAAAAGAGGAGTAGGGGGCATGGGGCTATTAGGGTATGGATGAAAAGGCTTAACGATCTGTGAGACGGGGATGGTGGAATTCTAGGCTGGCCGGGTCGGGTACTCTAGAGGTGAAAATCCGTGAGTGTCCCGTAGTGGTGTGAAGTGAAGTAGAGAAATTTTTCCAACGGATGAAAGCTCGATGCGGAATCCGGCAGAGGGTTGAGGAGGGATTTGGTTCGGCTTTGGTATTTGGTCGGAATGAGGTTGTGGGGGTACTAGTGACTCGAGTTTACCGACTCCCGATATTCATCTTTGCCCGCCTTCCCGCGCATGCGCCGGGCAGTCGATCAGGCCCTGGCCTGAATTTTCTGGCTACCGTTCCGCTAAAAGGGGGGGGGAACAGACGGGCGCCCGCAATTGGCTGGTGTTGTGTCCTTAGATCGCGGGGTTCCACACAGCCGCCGGGGATCATGTGGGAGGGGCTTCTAGGGGGAAGCCTTGCTTTTCTGGAGACTTGGTAGGCCTATGACTACTTGTGCATCTCAATTGGTGGGTATAATTTCTCACTTGCAGGTAACCACTAACAATCTATGGCGGTAATTCACAATTTACAACGATATCTTGCTGCGGCTCGGATGGTGAAGGGGGTAAAAAAATTTAACTTTTGTTTTAACAATAGCCAACGAATCCTGGCAGTACCCCTTACATGACCAAGACAGAACTTTGTAAAGAAAAGATACAAGGTACATGATAGGGTACCCCTTACATGACCAAGACAGAACTTTGAAAAGAAAAGATACAAGGTACATGATAGCCCTCCCACAGGCCCACATTGTCCTCCATAGATCCCCATGGATCCTTACCAACATTCATTGTCCTTTGGAGAAAATCTGCAGTTGACAATTATCAACTGCACTTACAGCATTTGGAGTGCTGGATAATAGTTTACCTTGCCTGGAATAAAACATCTATTAGAACTTGATAGCTACAAAGGTTGGATCAGAGGCAGGGTAGATCTTGACCTAATTTGCTCCAGATATCTTGTAGGCTACCAGGATCCACAGGATGTTCCAAACTCCTGTTTTGAAGAGTATTAAATTTGTGCTCTTTTGTACTATCTGAGAGGTTACTCTACTCACCTTATATTTTAACAAGCCAAGACCAGATATGGCTTGGGAGACGTAGGTTTTACCCACATTCCAGGTGGGTTGCTGGCTTGTTTTAGAATTGAATGTAAATATTATCAAGATCTGCTTGATATTTGTATTTCTGTGAAAGTATCTAAGTATGAAAAATAATTAGATATAACTGTTAATTATCTTATTAAACACTCAGGCTCTAAAGAAGAAAAAACCTTTAATAAAGATCTACCAGAGACAGCAAATGCTGTGGGTGTAGAGAAAGGTGTGTTACTGATCTGCTAACAAATCAGTAACATCTACCTTCCCCTACACCCTCTTGCTTCTATACTATTATCAGTATAATGCTAGGTAGAAATGTTCTATTGAAAAGTCTTTTAGGTATAAATATTAGTCAATAACTAAGATGGCTATAGATAGTAAAAAGGAGACGGATTTAAGACCTCAGAAAAAGTTCAAGTAAGAGTGCTGTAGAATCAGGTTCCTCTTCTTTTTTGATATAAGAGTTGAATTTTTATAGAATGAATTTGAAGTTATTCTAGATAGAACAAAATATATTAGCAATCTGGTAATGTTAGTTTAGAGAACTTATTTTTTTCTACTCTACTTGCCTTTTTCAGTATCAAATATTATAGAAAATGTACTAAGACTGAAATTATATTAGTTAACTGTGATCTTCAATTAACTTAAGTATAAAGTTAAACTTGAACTTACTATTTATGAAAAATGAATTATATATAAATGGCAAAACACATCAGATTATAAGGGAAGGTAGTCATTGTCAGGAGTAGTAGAAGTATGCTACTAATATATTATAAGATTAGTAACATTCACCTCTACTACTCCTCTACCTTCCCTTATAACTACTAAGCAGTATGTAGAGGAATGTGCATAAATCTAAGATTAAGAATATTAGTTTTATCTATTTTTTCTTCCAATTTAAGAAGGACTTACTCATTTGATAATTTAAATAGTAGAATGAATTTTGGATGTCAGGTTTTGTTGTACTTGATATAGACTTTAAACTAAATCCTACTACTTTCAAGTTTGGAGAAGTAGTATGTATGGAGGATAGAAGATTATATATTACCAATCTGCTAATCTATTAACATATTCCCTGGGAAATCCTTACCACTCTACTGAATTATTGAATAGAAAATGTATATGTAGAAGGCTCAGGCTATAAGTATAGATATTAGTTGAATTTTGATCTGGGTACCAGGAGTAGGAAAAGAAAAATGGATCTCAAACCTCAAGAGCAATTGGTATGCACCCCGTCTCCTTCTAGTAAGAAGGAGGTTAAATGTTTATAGAATATATTTGTTCTAAGTTAAGGAAAGTATATTAGCAATCTAGTAATACTTAGTTACAAAAATCTAAGTTTTTCTCTTCCTACCTTCTTCTGTAATAAATGTTTTGAAAAATGTACTAGCTGTCTGAAATATTAGTACTCTTTTTAAATATCATCTTTTATTAATATAAAGTAGGTCTTACTTTTTGTAAAAAATATATTATGAATAAATAGAATATATTCAATAATATGAGATGGTTAAATCTTCCTACTAGGAAGTAGGAAGATATATTGATACCTCCTAGTAGAAAGGTATATCAATACTACCTCCATTGAGTATTAGTAACTCTGTTTTCAAATTTTTCTGATATGTATTATATTCCTACCAGATTCAATAAAATCAAACTGATTTAATTAATAATTTCAACATTATCAGAGATTCATATAGTTAGAAGAGAATAGTTAAATCTAGGTATATAGAAACTAACCTTTAATCACTTCTGGTGTGGGGTAAAATATGAGATTTCAGGATACTACTTTAATACAATAGTAGTATCCTGAAATTTATATAAGGTAGGATGAGGAGAATAACAATAAGAAAAGTAGAATGTAAGGAGAAAAGAATAAGTATAAAAAGAAGAAGTATGAGAGAGAAGTAGAGGAGAGAGTAGAGAGAGTAGAGAGAGAGAGAGAGAGAGAGAGTAGAGAGGAGGAGGAGGAGGAGGAGGAGGA
>LN890953.1:298576-323275 GCA_900010015.1 Tuber aestivum
AGAAGTATGAGGAAGAAGAAAGGTTGAGGGAGAAGAGTGATAAAGAGGTAAGGGAAGAGGAGAGAGAGAAGGATGTAGAGGTAGAGGAGGAGGAGGAGGAGGAGGAGGAGGAGGAGGAGGAGGAGGAGGTAGAGGTAAAGAAGTTAGAGGAGATAGAGGAGGTGGAGGTGGAGGAGGAGAGGGAGGGTGAAGATAGAAGGAAGGTTCTTAAAACTGGAGTTTCCTCGTGCTATCTAGCTTCATGAGAAAAAGACTTACCCGCTCGAATAATACCACAGTCACAAAGTGACTGCGGTCTCAAGTGAACGCAGGGGAGAGGGGCTGTTCCCACCTAAGATCCGGGCAAGACCCAGCCGCACTTAAGGTTCCTGCGGGAGGTAGGTGTGAATGTGAGCAGATTTCCACATACAATAAGGGTCAAGACCAAGGGAGCTGCACTCTCACTCCTCCGCTGAGCGGCTTGGGACAAAAATTCCTCTCATAACAAATAGACACCGGTCGGCAGAGCACGGGAAGTACCCTCAACGATTTCTGTCCCCATTACAATCCGGCGGACCTTTCGATGGGTTCTGCTGGGGGGGGGGTTTTTAAGAACTTTGAGGATCTTGAGATTTTACAAGGTACCAAATATCCCTCATGCATTATTGGAGTAGGGCATTGAACAAAGGATGGCGAACGACAGGAGAGATATAACTAAACCGAAACATACAAACAAAGGATGAGCATGTCTTAGACCTTTTGGCTTTCAACTTTATCCTCCTGAAAGAGAATCCATGAGGAATGCGGGGAATTTACCCCACAGGTGATAGCTCCAGAGTTAGCTGGGGATCCTTTCTAATGGTACATCAGCGTGCACAGTTGGCGATAACCGGTTCCTCGAGCAACTTACACAACCCCTTAGAGGAGAGGAGGAACAATGAGGATAGCGGCACTGGTGGGTTTTCTTCCGGTCAAAACCTGTTGCCTGCTGTGGACTGCCTTACCACTTGGACGGTCGGTCAAGGCCACCAAACCCCGTACAACTCTAGCCAGGTGGCCATTCGGGGAGCAATTGGAGCCAAAAAATCTCCCTCCGACCAAGAGTGCGTTGGTAATAAAAAAAACTATCCATCGGGCGGCGCTATATACATTGGGGATGGAGTACTGATTGGCAGGTAGCCTCAGAAACGGCTGCCCCGGGCTCTCAAGGACATGGGGAGGGTGGGAATTGTGGATTACAAACTATCGCGGAAATGTGGAGGGCGTGTGACATGTCGGTGTGCTAGCATATGTGCAATCATAGGCTCTCACTCCCCTCCCCCCTTCACGAGGCAACACAAATTTTCTCGGAAAACTGTTATTTGGACATTGGCACCATCATGGTTCGCCCTAATTCCCCATTATGAGGGATTTTATTGTGTCTCCTTCCCAGGAATTGTGGTTTATGTCATACGTTGGACCGAGAATCGCCCGACGATGAGTTTATTTTTTTTGAAGATGGAGGCGAGAGTCCTTTTGCAATTCAGTAGCACTGGAGCTCGTGGATGGGGGGCCTTTCTGGGATCAAGGGGGTGGGCTGCCGAGACTGGGGGCTGGCCTCGGGTGGATGCTGCCGTGTGGTACGGGGAATAGGAACGAGGCTGAAGGAGCCACCGCCTTTTCTCCTATTGAAGGTACCGTTTAGTGAAGAGGCCTTTCCGATGCCCTCCCGGGGGTTATGGCCTTTCGAGAAACATCATGGGTCAAGACATGGCCAATAAAGAGACAGCTGTATAGTGGGAGCTGAGGAAAAGAGGGAAGTCCACGAAATAAAGGTATGTTAGCTTCCGACCCTTAATAATTTCCTTGAATGTTTAAGGCTTTAAAAGGACATCATCGATTGAATAAGGTATTCTGACTGTGAGAATCACTGAAAATCTAGTATGAAATATATCAGTGTTCAAATGGGTGCACCTCCCAAGTCTTGAGATTTCGGGTGGACCCTTACAGGCTGGCTGGAGGGCCAAAAATTGATGTTTTGAACACTAGCAAAACAGCCCCAAACAAACACTAGCAGCCCCCGATTACAACTTCTGGTTTTCATCATTTTTCTTCCGGTGAAAAGCCCGGAGAAAACCTTGCTCCCCCCTTTGCCTCCGTGAGAGATCTGGCGCATTTTATTTTGGGTACGAATCTGACTTGTGTGGAGTGAGTGGAGTTGGGAGTTTGGGATATTCGCTAGGCTGTGGCTTCTTATATCTCGCTGTCCTACAACGTAATCTCGTCGCTGGAATTTGGGTGGTTTTGTCTTTCCGGAGAGCAAGGGAAAGCTTCCGTCCATAAAGTACAAAGCACCAACAAGCTTGCTAACCTTATCGCATTTGGGGTAGGTTACGATATCATAAATCCTATCGAATTTAGTCTCCCTCCGTTGAGTTCTCCGGTGTCTATACATGCTGATCCTACTTACCGACTGCCCGGCTGCAGTGCAACTGGGATAAATAGCATAGGTGCGCAGGGAATCTCCCGGAGCATTTATGCGACATGGCCGGGCCCGCCGGGTTTAAGCAGCAACCCTACCGTCTACTTCAGACCGCCCTCAGCGACTGCATCTAAGCCCAGCACCTGTTCGATTCCAAACCCCAATCCTAACTCTCCTATCAGCACACGAATGCTTCCGCAAATATGACTGTGGTAATTTCATGTCTCCAAGGAGAGGGAGTTACTAAACCTCTCAAACCGCGTCTTATAAGTTATCTGATATCCGATTCGACTCCTGGGAGAAGTATAGAAGGATGGCCAGAGACGGAGAGACGCCGGCTCCTGCCACCACCTCCAGTTCCCAAACGGGGAATCAAGATGGTCGGTGAAGTGCAGTATACCCAGCTACACAGGATAAGGGGGGGGCACCTCCAGATTTTTGGAAAGGTGTGGGTTTTACTCGCTGAAAATTTTGGAAATCGGGTAACAATTAGTCGGAATTTTGCGTCGTTGTCGGAGGGGCCATCGCTCCCTAAGGGGATTTGAAGACTGGTGTTTATGGGTTCTCATGTTGTCCGATAGAGCTTTGATGACGTTGGGGAAGGAATGCGGGAAGTCGGAGGTCGGATCAATCCCCCTGCTCAATGATAAATCACCTTTCCCGGGCTCTCAACCAACGGGGTGTTTGCTATGCTTACTTTCTGGCTTTTTTAGCCTGGATGGCAAGAAAAATCCCATGACTTGCGGTTAGTGTGAGCGGGAGGTTGTTAGAGGAATGTATTCTACCAAGAGATCACCGCTATAATAAAACGGTATGATGTCAACAGGAATCATTAATAGGTGACGCTTTGCAGCTTTGTTACCTTTCCCCTTGCCGGATAGCCCCCGCAGCTTTTCGTTATCCCCAGGTTGAAGACCTCAAGAGTGTTCTGTTGGGGGTTTACGGTCTCGTAGTCGGCGAGAACCACTTGAAACCAGGGGTTGGCAATTTACTCAAGAGCTCAGATACACATGCATTTTTTCTATTACACCCACCTTCTGAATCCCTGGCCCCTGTCACCGCGCAGTACTTCTATCCCGTGGGGAGCACTCTCTGGCTCATTTGTTGCCTTCAGTCAGGGAACCCTAAAAACTCTTCTGGCAGTGATTCACTGCCTTCACATATGATATTATCTGAGGATAGGAACTATATCCTCTAGCTCTGAGATTTCCCTGTAGAAGCCATCCTCCTCTGCGATACATATTCCATCTTCTTTCTTCTTTCCCCCGATATCGGTTTTAAGGATTGCTAGAAATGTGGGGAAACCGGAAAAGATGGCTGCCACCTAGAATTTCGTTCTCACCACGGGTGCTGGTTTTCTCTCGGGCGGAAGGTGGGATTTTACGAGTACAGTACTGCAAATTTACTGTACACGTAGGTTTTCAAGCGTCTACATTGGCTCCTTTTGATTCCACTTCTGGTCACTTATGTTATTTTACCTTGGAGATGGTATTCCTGCTGTCGAGGAGGGGTTAAGCTCTGGATCTAGAAGCGGGTGGCGCAGACTACGAGTACTGTACCGTACTCTAGAGTTTCCTGTACAGTGCATAACGAGATTAGAGGTTGAGGAAACTAGCATCCACTGGGGTTTCCTGCGAACTGCTCAAATTTTGCTAACTGTGCCCAACAAACTTTCCCCTCCGGGCAGCGATTAAATGGGAGAGGACCATGGAGAATTGGGTATGTAATATTGCAAATTTTCTTGTTCTGCTGGATACCGGGGGCAAGTAGATGCGGTTAGCCGGCATGTTTGAGGTAGGAAATCGCACTCAAATCGCCCTTGTCTCTACCGTAGTGTTTTTGGGCCCGTAATCCAGAACTCTAGCGTTTCGAACTTCTAAGGTGAGTTTCAATTGTGTGGGCCTCGATGTCGTGTATTGCCATCTGAAAAACCACTCGGAGGTTATGGGGACTAGTGAGCGTCTTTTGAGCCTAATTCCGGTCTCTAATTTGAGAAATGATACTAGTAGCTTATTCGCCGCTTGCTAGAGAATAGACTGGTAACTTCGCAGCGTATACTCGAGTACCGGGGGGGGGGGGGGGGGTTCTGTTGGCCTCATGATGAAATAGAGAAAGAAAACGATCGCTCTGGTCGGCGGGAGTCGACACATGAATATGAGTGGGCTTCTTGTTTGGCAATATATTGTAGGCATTTTAAATTTTGGTGGTCTCATAATGTGCGACTTTTACTTAACGGAATACTATTACTAACCGGATTGGGTTGGTAATCGCGATGGTGGAGCTACGGCGGGTGCATAAAGATAAAGAGGGTTAGCAAAGTTGCAATACGTAAAGCTTGGGTAAATACTGTATTCGTAGTTAGCATATGTCCTAATCGATATACGGTAGTACCGGTATTTAGGCTATTTTCTTTAAGTTAGTAGGACACGCGAACACCCCCCTGTTAAGAGTTGGCAAGCCAGAGAACGGCGACATTTCATTTGTGCTGTCAACCAGAATCCCTAGCTTCCAGGTTAGCACTGTGGATTGATTGGAGGGGCGCGCCGGCTGTGCCCGAGATTTGTTATTTCTGGACCCTCACCCGTATCACCTGCGGCGATGAGTAAATTACTTTACGATACCAATGCATGGTTACCCACGCGCGGTAGATAATTGGATAGTGCTCAAGCCCTCGAATCAGCCCCATGCAATGAGTATGCATTCATATGCAGCCAAGAGGTGGAGTGATCGCTTATGAATGTGAGTTTGAGTTGGGTATCATGAGAGGGAAGACGGCGTACCGTACCGTACACTGCCATTTTCACCACCAAGTGAACAGCGTCCTGGATACCGTTAGTCTCTAGCACCTCAGTACGCTTACCGGTTCTTCAGTAGCGAATTTCATGATTTCACCCCTCGGCATGCTACTCCTGGGCACTTTCTACATCTGCGGCACCACCGTACTCGGGCACCGGCACAGGAGAGGGGAGCACGCGTGGGGGTAAGCTTGCACCGGCATATCCCGGGTCGCTAATTTTGGACACACACAGAGGCGAATGTACTCGAGTACAGTATGCCTCGAATTCTGCAACGAATATTCTTTGGTCACACATAAGTCAAAGTCTAAGCTACAAGCGAAGCTCTGTCGAACACACTATCCACGAGCACAGTACCGAACTCGAGCAAGTAGGCCCCCGGAAGACAATTGCGAACTCCTAACCTATAGGGTACGGTTACGGATTGCTGTATTTTCGACCATTACTGTACGATAGTTCAGTGGGGTAGTCCCGAGAACGGAAGTCGATGGTGTCTGCCGGTCATGGCGATTGTGCGAACACCACCCCCAGGCCGTTAGGCCAATCAGAGAGGCGAGTGTGTTTTGGAGCCGATGGTCCTCGATCTCTGCTTTTTTGAGCCGCGCGAAGGGACCATGATTATCAATAGATAATCTTTTCGCATGGTTACACACTCCAAGTTTTGGCGAGAGGACTACGGGACTTGAATTTTTTTCACCCTCAAATCCACGGGATGATTTTGGTATGGGACAAACACTCCCGAGCCTACCGCCTTTGGGCAGGAAGAACTCCATGCGGCCGATAACCCAAAGGAAAACAGAAACAGGGAAGTAATTTCGACGACTTGGACGAATAGTACTCATAGCGGGCAAGAAGTATCCGAGGACGGGACTTTCGGGGTGTATGCTAAGGAATTTGTGCTTGTCTGGGTGCATAGAAAATCGCAGCTTCCGTTATCAAGTAGCCTACCCCTTCCTTACCGGAAGGGGGGGTGTAGCGGGACGTAGTCTAAGTGAAATACCCGTTTCTGGGGAGACTGGGTCGCACTCTACAAGTAACCCTCAAGCGAATGCAATCATGATCTGGCTTTTGTGTTCTTCGTGAATGGAATCCACCCCTAGGCACGGGGGGGAAGGTTTGTGCCTTTTTGGGAAACGAATGGCACCGAGTATGCATGGGTCCCCATCCATACTGCTTGCCATCCCTCGATTCACATGTTGACACTGTACAATATCAAACACTGGTGCCGAAGCACGCGAACTATAGTACAGTACTAGAACTCGCGATCCCAGGACATTCGGAGATGGAAACGTCCGGAGCCCCGGCATCAGCCAGCCGCGCCACGCCTCGGGCAGTGGGATCGGCGGGGGTGCTCGAGCTCGCCTCAGGTGAGCTCTGCCACTCATCCCCGCGTGGTTGGCCACCCACACGAAAATGGGCACAAGAATCAGCCAGAAACGCCGTGCAACATCGATCCCGGAAAATCGGCCACGGTTTCTCCCAGGATACCAGGATCGGGTACCGCATTGTACTCGAGTACTCGAGAATGGTGCTGCTCGGCAGTGCGCAGCACCGCTATCCCATTGAGCGTGCAGTACCCTCGGCTAACTAGGGGGGTGCTCTTCCCGTCATATATCTCGATTAATGTTATATATGCAAGCTCTGGCGATCCGGGTTTGGTGTGCTGTACTGTACTGTATCACGAATGAGAGTTATCGGTTGTACTCGTATAGGTGTGCGAGCCTGATTGGATGCCGTAGGACAACATCTCATATCTATTTGTGGGTTTCCATGATTCAGACTATCTGCCCGTTACGGGCGGATGAAGGGCAACATGTGGGATAGGCTTCATATGTGTTGCTGTCACCATAATGATTGAGAGGAGTGCGGGGTAGCCGCACGGACCACCGGTATTGATTGTGCCTTCTCGAGAAGGGGTATCGTGTTCCTCCGACTCTCCACCCCAGCTCTTTCTCCCGCTTCATACCCCTTAGCTCGGTCAGAAATTTCTTTCAGAGCACCAACGAGCACCTTCAATTCACACGTCCACGATACAAAACCTCGCTAGAATTACCCATCTATCGATCATATGGGTGATCAACAATCGAATACGCGATTCGAGGACCTTTCCTCACCTCAACCGTATGCCCTAGGAATAGCTCTTTTATCCATCGTCGCTTGTGCGCTGATATACATTAATGCTAGTGGCGATGAATCTAGCACTGTGGCGGATCTCTATGTTCACGGCGACCGTAGCGGAAACTCCCATTCTAATAACAAGATCAACTGTAACACCAACAATAATTACTACTTGGCCACGACCCCCTCCCACAACTTCGACGAGATTATGCAATGCCTATACACGTCTCGGTACGAGGAGCATCGGCTTCGGGTTCGTGAGCCAGTCGAGGGAACCTGCACTTGGGTTACCGAACACCCAAAGTATAGGGACTGGTTGGAGAAAAACGTATCGCGTCTCCTTTGGATATCGGCGGACCCGGGCTGCGGAAAATCCGTCATCGCTTCGTTCCTCGTGACCGACTTGAAAATGCTAAAGGACACCATTGTTTGCTATTTCTTTTTTAAGGATGACAACGCCGAACAGAGGAGCGCAACCTTTGCCCTTTGCGCCATTCTACATCAGCTGTTCAAGCAGAGGAACTCCCTGTGCAGATATGCCGAAGAAGAGTTTAAGGCTAGAGGCAAGAGGTTCACGGAGGAGGTGGACACGTTGTGGAATATTTTGGCCAAGTCGGTAGCTGATGCGGGGTGTGGCGATATGATTTGTGTGATCGATGGCTTGGACGAGTGCGAAAAAAGGACCAGAGCTCAACTCCTTCCCCTTTTGACACGTTTCGCGGAATCGGGGGATTCCGATACGGTTTTGAAATTCCTGGTTACTGGCCGCCCCTACCACGAAATCCGGAAAGAGCTTGACTCACGGGCAACCACGATCCGGCTGAAAGGGGAGGACGAAATTAACGCCATCACGACTGACGTTAACCGGGTTATAGATAATGGGATAAGGGAGCTCGAGTCGGTCTGGGAAAGCCCTGCAGAACTGGAATATCTGGGCAATCTCCTCAAATCGTCCGCCGACCGGACATTTCTTTGGGTTTCCCTTGTTCTCGAGATCTTGAAGGATTGTGAGGGGGGCTCGCGGAACGAGTTTACTAATATTGTCACTACTGCTTCGCGTGATCTAGCAGAGTTTTACACCAAGATCCTCGATAAAAGTGCGCAGCCCGACCAGGCCCGACGAATCCTGCATATAGTGGTGGCAGCTGCGAGGCCCCTTACGCTCGTAGAGATGAACATTGCATTTACTTTGAGGCACCACCACAAGTCCATGAGTGACATCGAAGGCGATCTCTACGCCGGCTTTGAAAAGGAGGTGAAAAATCTGTGCGGGCTTTTCGTGCGCATTATCGATTCGAAGGTCTACCTTGTTCACCAAACGGCAAGGCAGTTTCTGATTAAAGGGGCATTGCGGGGACAGGGGAGATGGCAGTATACCATACGTGCCGTTGATTCTAGCTATCTCATGGCTAATATTTGTATCGCTTACCTGGCCCTGCAAGACTTTGAAGATGACCCATTACCAATGGATGCGTTGGATACTCCCAGAAGCGCGAGGAGGGAAGCGGTTCAGAATTATGTCCAGAAATATGCTCTTCTCGATTATGCTGCTAACCATTGGGCTGCCCACTTCCGGGATTCGCAGCGCCGACAGATGAAGTTATTCGAGCTTACACGACTGATCTGCAAGGGCGGATCTAATAGATTTCTGACGTGGCTTAAGGTGTACTGGGAAAACAGTGTTCCGTATTATCCGTTCCCCAATGATTTTACACATTTGATGATAGCATCATGGCTAGGACAGCAGGAGGTAGTGAGCCGGCTACTGAAGAAGGAGCGGGATATTAGTGCTCATTGCAAACAATATGGCACAATACTGAATATAGCAGCCCTCCGGAAGGAGAAAGATCTAACCGAGATGCTAGTGAAGAGGAACGTCAATGCCTATCTACAAGGGAACGAGTATACCATTTCAAGAGTGAACCGGTCCCCTAGAATTAAGCGGTTGATGCATGGCTGACAAGAAATTGGTCTTGTTTTATAGACGGTATGTGAATTTTTCGTTGTCAGAGAGCGAGAGCTGATTGGGGACATATTTCGAGTATAGAAGGCAAGTTGAAGTTCATGAGCATGCCCCCTCTACGCATTGCTGTGTTTCTGATAGGGGGTGCGGTATAATAGAGGGCGAGTGAACTCCAGTCTATAGCGAATGTTAGATACCCATCTTGATTGACTCACAGTTGCGCTGGGAGAGTAGGGGGTAAGTCGGGCACCATCTGTCAGTGGATAATAGGATAAGGGAGACTGACTTGCGCGGGGGGGCGGGGGTGCAGGAGGTAAGCGAATCAGTTAATGGCTTACTTCAGGCGGGTCATGGCTGACGGGAAAACTCGCGGGTGATGTAGTTGGTACGTAAATCCAGCAGACACATCCCAGGAGCGGGGGATTTGCTGACAATAGCACTGGATGTTGTAGCCGGTAAGTGAATAGCGTGGGGGGAAGTCAATAGTTAACGTCTGGCTCACGGATTTTGTTAGACGGTATGTGAGCGGTATAAACTACCGTTGGATGAGATAATTGCTGGCATCTTACTTAGGGGGCTACGTAGATTGTGAGTCCACAGAAACAAGCGCGATTCTGGAGGGGAGAGTTGCTGATTTCTGACTTCTGAGTGCTGAAGATTGTGAGTCGCGGGATCAATAGCCTTGTGGGAGGAGACAGTTGCTGACCTCCAGATGGCGGGTTGTTTAGATTGTGGGTAAAAGGATCGACACCAATTGTGGAGCGAGAGAATTACTGACCTCTGGGTCGCTGCGTATGGCAGGAGGTAAGTGAGCAGCAACAGAGATGATCCTGCAGAGGGGTGTTGCTGACCTCTGGCTTGGTGTGTCTCGCAGGAGGCAAGTAACTACGGTCAACACCCAGTCTGGGACGAGGCAGTTTCTGACGTCTGGATTGTTCGTCATTTTAGCGGGTAAGCGGGCCTGATCCAGGCCGGTTCTGAGACGAGAGGGTTGCTGATCGCTAGGACCCTGGATGCTGCAGTCGGTAAGCAACCAGGATCAGCTGCATGGTGGGGAGGATGCATTTGTTGACCTCGGGGCCACTGAGAGCCGTAGGAAGTAAGTGAGCATGATGGGCAACAGTTTGGGCGCGAGTAAGTTGCTGACCGTTGGCTCGGTGAGTCTTGCAGCTTGTAAGCGACCAGAATCAACCTCGAATTTGGGGCAAGGTTATTTATTGTTGACCTCTGGTTTACGGAGAGCTGTAGCCAGTAAGTCTATAGGGGATCAGCCTCGGCTCGACGGCGAGATGATTGCTGACCTTTGGCTCACGGTCATAGCCGGTGAGTGAGCATGGGCAATTGCAGCACCGGGATTACGGGAGCGCTTATCTCTAGCTCTCTGCGTGTCAAAGTCGGTGAGTTAACAGAGTTAGTGGCGATTCCGGGGCTTGACCATTGCTGACCACCGGGTTGCTGAGTGATATAGCCGGTAGGTGAAAATATCAGCTACGGTTCCCAGACGCGGTAGTTACTGATCTCAGGCTTGCTGAGTGCTGCAGGCGGTAAGTAAGCAGGGTTAGTCATTGATGTGATAGGAGGTAGTTGCTAACCTCTCGTTGGTTGTGTATGGTAGCCGGTAAGTGAACGGATCAATCACGGCTTCATTGTGGGACAATTGACGATAATGGGGTCACTGTGTTATAGCGGGTGAGTGAGCAGTGACAGCCACTTTTCTGGCACTTGAAAATTCTCATTTCCGTCTGGCTGAATGTTGTAGGTTGTAAGTGAGAAGAATTAAGTATAGCCTTTGGGGAGCTAATTGCTGACCTACGGTTCCCCGAATATTCCAGTTGGTAAGTGAACCGGGTTAATCACAATTCATCCCTGAGAGAAGTGCTGACTCTAGCTCGCGGAGCTTGGTAGCAAGTGAGTGAAGCGTGTAGACATGGGCTTGGGTGGGGAAATTGTTGACCTCCGGGTGGCTGGGTTTTGTAGCCGGTATGCAGACAGGAACGCACCCGTTCTGAGGACAGGAATAAGCTAACGAGCTCTGGATCGCTGACCTCTGTAGATTGTAGGTTAACAGGACCAACCATCGCCCTGGAGAGAGATAACTACTAACCGCTGGATTGCCGTGTGTTTAGCCAGTAAGTGTTCAAGCTCAGACAGTGTACTGGGGCAAGGAAACTCCTGACCCGGGGCGCACGGGCGCTGTAGGATGTAAGTGGATAGGGTCGATAGGAGCGCTCGCGCTAGGCGATCGCTGATCTCTTTCTGGGTGTGGTAGGACGTAAGTGATCGCGCTGAGTTGCGGGCCTGGTGCAAGATGGTCGATGGCTTACCTCCGGCTCTCTGAGCCTTACAGATTGTGAGTGAAGGCAACAGATCCCGGTTTGCAGATGGGGTAATTGCTAACTCCCGACCCCCTGAGGGTTTTAGATTGTAAGTCAAAGGCTCAACTCTGATGGTGGAACGAGACAAGCGCTAATCTCTGGATCACCGGGTGGTGCAGCCGGTGAGTGAACACAATCAACCCGGTTTCCAGGGGCCGCGAAATGACTAACCGCTAGGCGGTTGTGTTGTAGTTGGTGGGTGCATAGGATCAACCACATGTGTGGGATAGACAATTGCTGATCTCTGACTGGGTGACCGTGTAGGAAGTAGGTGATCTGGATCGGCTACGGTTCCCGTAGATGACAATTGCTTACCTCTAGCTCCCCGGGTGCTGTAGTTGGTAAGTGGGCTGGGCCAACCCCCCATTCGGGACGAAAGAATTGCTGACTCTTTGCTCGCTGTGTGCTGTAGCCGGTAGGTGAACATGGTCGATCGGGTTCTTGGGAATGATAATTGCTTACTTAGGGGTCTCTGGTATTGTAGATTGTGGGTGAACATGGTCAGCAACCGCTCACAGGCGTCCCATTGCTGACCTCTAGCTCGTGGGGTTTCGTAGCCGGTAAGTGAGCCTGATCGACTACGGTTCTAGTGCTACTTGAAGACTGACCCCCAGCTCGCTGAGCGTGGTAGATTGTGAGTGAACGGGATCGACCGCAGCTCTCGGACGAAAACTCGCTGACCTCTGGCTCACTGCATACTGTAGATCGTACGTGGGCCGGACCAGATACCGTTCTTGGTGAGATGGTTGCTGACCTTGTGCTGGCTGAGCGTTTAGATTGTATGTGAAGAGGAAAAAACTGCAGTTCTGGGACGGGGTGATTGCTGACCTCTGGCGTGTTGTTTGTTGAAGTTTGTAAGTGAGCGGGATTGACCACGGTTCGGGACCCAAAGGTCACTGACTTCTGGGCCATTCTATGTCGCAGCCGGTAAGTACGGATGATCAGTCATGGTTGTGGGACACGCCAATTTCTGACTTCTGGCTCGCTGCATTCTCCAGGCCGTACGTGAACATTATCGCCAACTGTTTTGGGGCGCAAAAATTGCTGACATCTGAATCCCTTGGTTCTGTAGGCGGTAAGTCAGCAGGATCGATTGCGGTTCTGAGACGAGGAAATTGCTGACCTGGCATTGGGAGGGTTGTAGGAAGTAAGTGGACAACATCGCCTAAGACGCTGGGACAAGACAGCCACTGACACCGCGCTCGTGGGGTGGGATAGGAGGTAGGATTAGGGCCAGGTGTGGTGGTGCTGGGGTAGTGCGATTGCTGAATGTTGCCGCTCTTGGCGCTGTAGGAAGTATGTGACCAGGGTCACTAGCAGTTCTCGAGAATATTGCTAACTTTAACTCCCTGGGTGTTGTAGGGTGTAAGCCATAGTGATAGACTGCCATTATCGGACGGGACAACTACTAAGTTATCCTTCACCGAGTGTTGTAGGAAGTAAGCGAACATGCTTGATTATGGCCTAGTAGCAAGGCGGTACTGACCTATGGCTAATGTGTGTTGTAGCCGGTAAGCTGACAGCATCGGCCGCCAATTTGAGAGAGACTGTTTCTGACCTATGGATTTCTCTGACATAGGTTGTATGTGGACATAGCAGGTCACAGTCCTATGGCACGACAGCCGCTGACCTCTAGTTTTCTAACCGTCATAGATTGTGAGTGATCAGGATTAACCATATTTCGGGAACGGGGCAATCGCTGACCGCTTCCCCACTGAGTACGGTAGATTGTGAGTGAAAACGGATGAGTACGCTTGTATAACGAGATAGTTGATGTTTTCTCGATCGCTGCGTGCTTTAGCATGTAAGTTACCGAGATAGCTACGGTTAGGGAATTACACAATTGCTCACCTCGGGCTCACCGGATCTGGTAGTCGGTAAGTCAAATACACTGACCTCTGTTGAGGGACAAGAATATATCTGACATCTGAGTCATCCCGTGCATAGCGGGTAAGTCCTCGGGATCACCAACGGTTATGGGGACCACCGCCAACCTCTGCATTGCTGGTTGTCGTAGGTTGTAAGTGAATCGGATGGACCGTGTTCTCAGAATGGACAATTGTTGACCTCGGACTCACTGGCCGTTGTAGCGTGTAAGTCCATGAGTTCGACCATGACCCACAGGGAGGTACTCACTGATCTTATACTGACTGAGTGTTGTAGCGGGTACGTGATTATGTCCCGCCCTGGTTCTGCGACCCGGGAATCGCTGAACTCTGGCTCACCAGGCTTTGCAGTCGGTCAGTGAACACGATGATCGGCAATTCTCGGACCAGGCATATACTGACCTCTTTCTCAATGATAATTCTAGTCTGTAAGTGAGCAGGATTAACCACGGTTCTGGGATGCGACAGTTGACCTCTGCCTTGCTGGGTGCTGTAGCAAGTGAGTCAATAGGGTCAGCAATAATCTCGTGGTTAGATGGTTACTTACCTCTCGCTCGCCGAGTGTTATAGATTGTAAGTGAACACGGTTACCTGTCATACTGAGAGACGAGAATTGCTGACTTCTGGCACCATGAGTGATGTAGGAGGTAGGCGAATAGCATCAGCCATGGCCTTGAGGTGATCCAATTGCTGACCTCTGGCTCGCCATATGCTGAAGTGGGTAAGTGAACAGGAGCAGCCATAGTTCGGGAGACTACAGTTGGTAAAAGCTGACTCACTGCATGTGGTAGGCAGTGAGTGAATAAGATCAACCCCGGTTCAGAGGCAGACCACAACTAACTTCTCGTCCAACGGGTATTACAGATTGTATGTCACCAGAAACGGCCGGTGTTCGGGGATGAGAAAATTGCTGACCTTGAGCTCGTTGTGCGTGACAGCGGGTAAGTTAACAGGATGAACCGGGTTGCATGAGCAGACAACCGCTAATCTCTATCTCGCTGGGTATCGTAGGATGTACGTTCTGTGGACGAACCAAGTTTTCGAGAAGTGAATGGCTGACCTCTAGCTCGTTGAGCGTCACAGTACGTAAGTGAACGGGATCGACAAAGTTCTAGCGCAAGCCACTTGCTGATCTCTCGCTGTTTGGGTGTCGTAGGTTGTAAGTGATTAAGCCCGACCACAATTGTAGGGTGAGAGTCCGCTGCTGACCTTGGCCTTGCTGAGTGCTTTAGCGGGTTAGTTAACAGGATTTGCCCCGCTTTTGCGACAAGAAATTTCTGACCCCCGACTCGGTGGCTACCGCAGGAAGTAAGTGACCCGCATCAGCCACGGCTCTAATGCAGGAAATTGCTCACTCTTCACTCACCGCTTGTTCTAGGAAGTAAACAAAGCAAAACTGACCCCTTTCGGGTCTGATGCGATTACTGACTTTCACGGTTTGCGTGTTGTAGTGGGTAAGTGAACAGAATATGGCAAAGCTCTGAAAGGAGGTTATTTCTGACCCATGGCCCGTCGAGTGGTGCAGGAAGTGAGTGAACTCGATCCACCACAGTTTCTGCAGGAGACAACCGTTAACTTCCGGCTCGCTGGATCCAATAGGGAGTAAGTGGACCTGATCAATCGCAGATCCTCTACAGCCCAATTTCTGACTACAGCTCACCCGTGCTCATCATTTCAGCAAGTGAGTGAATTGGATCAGCCAGGCTCTGGGGCAGAAATTTGCTGATCTCTTGTTCCCTTACTGTTCTAGATGGTACTTGGACTCGCGTCTCCATCTCCGTCTGTTTTCACTCTGCTGATACCTCTGGCTACTTCCCTAGATTGTATGTTATCGGCAGCGTCTGCGATCTCTCTTAATGTCGTTAATTCCAGACTAATGTTACACTCTCACCCCTCTCTAGAAGGTAGGCGTCGCGAAGCTCCCCGCCCGGTCTTACTAGGTTAACCGCATGGCGTTTCCTCCTCTTAGTTTGTATGCAGACTTCTATCCCCTGCTCCGTCATTTATAATCGACACATGTTTACTCTTCATGTACAGCTCGTTAGTGAATCTCGTGTTTGCTCGGCCTTCTCCCCCCACTAATGCGTAGCGCTCCTCGCAACTATTATGGCAACCCAGCAAGTGAGTAATATGATTCCCTGGCTACTGGCACTCAAAATGCTGGGCATACCTTAACCTTTCTTGCAGCCTGTGAGTCGTTCTTGGTTGCTATCCTCATCACTATCGGCGTTTAGAAATGACCCTGGGATAGTTTTGTTTGCCGGACACGACGGGTAAACCGAGATCTCGCAAGTGCATAATATCCTAGAATTAAAGGGCCACTATAGCAGTAGAGGGGTAGTATGGCCTGTATCTGGCAAGAAATTGGGTGCCTTGTTAACCGTGACACAGGTTAAACGTCTTCGGTGGGTTATTTGAGGAGGGCCGTCGCGCACTGTGTTTCATGGCTCCGGGCCGCGCTGGCTTTTCATACTGTTCTTTTTCCTTGAGATTTATTTCCGCGGAGGGTGTGCTATCTGCATCTGGGTGAAGGAATTTACGGGGGTTGGCAGTAGGAGGATTATGTTATTTTTTTTCTGTTGCTGCTGTGTTTGTGTCTTCGGGATTCAATCCTATCGCAATAATATAGCCGTCGATGACCAGGTACAGGCAGCTTGGTTCGGGATAATGAGTCAAAGTAAAATAGGATAAACGCGGGTATGGTGGAACATTGTTAAAGCCAGCAATTCCAAAACGCTCCTTCAGTGACTCAGTTGAAGCTCCCGGCGACTGGTATAAGTTAACCCCCAGCTCTATTATACATAGCTAGAGTACCCGGTATCCCTACAAGACCTAAAATAAGCTATTTCCCGGTCGAAGTTAGTGCGGTTCTGCGGAACCCCATGTTTTCGCTAACCGTGCGAGTACAGCCCGCGGTCGGCCGCTAGAATCGGGTCGTAAGCCCTACTCGTACACTCCCTCTGTACTGCCGGCATAAGTGATGCCGCAAGGCCCCTGCCCGGGCTGCATGAATATTGCCTCCTCGGATCCGGAAATTTGCCACTGATGGCACTTCTATCGCATTTCGTCTTCATATCTGTCTGTCGTTCGCTTGGTTGTTTTATTGCTTGTTACTCCGTCAGGTGGTAATGTCAGGTGGTAATGTCGTGATGCCTTTGGCTCTCATGGTATTTCCCGGGGGTTGACTGGGGGCATCCGGTTGCGGGTTGGGGTCGTATCGTACTCGTTGCTTGAAGCGCGGGGCGCTATGGCGTGCAATCCTGGACTCGGTTGCTGTCTAAGGCAGGTATGATAGAAGTGCTGGATTGGAGTGAAAGACCAAGAGGCGTGTAAACTGTTTGTGGATACTGGTGGCTGTGGGGGCGGTGTCTACGTCGCCCGGCTGTGGAACTAATGGGCGGGGGTGGCGGCGATATGCGTGGAAAGGGATATCCTACATAAACTTACTTTAGGGTTAGGGCTGACAATTTGACTCTGTCGGATGGCTCTGTTTTTTTTTTCTGTCATTAGAATGACTTTGTATATAGTGTACTCGAATAAGATGTTCGGCATATCATAGTTGCTCTAGAAAATCAGCCCGGTACAAGTTTTGCGATTTGTGAACGTAGATGGTCATGGCTTAGTTCTGGACGGCGCGATTTTAAAATTCAATCGAGTTTTGTTAACTTTTGATCCCGCGGATACTAGTGGTTAGTTAAACTGCCATGCCCGCAGAAAATGAAGGCGGAGCAAACGGGTCAACATGAATTAGTATCGGGGGGCTCGGAGGGACCCATGGGGTACAATCTGGCCCAAGATTAACCAGGCTTCACCATTTCGCGACAGGCACTAACAAACGAAATATCGTAAACTGAGAGCGAAAAAAACTATTACCGACAGCCGGCCATCGTGCTCTCACCAAAGATCTGGGACTCGTGAGTAATGCGCCTTCCGCAAATCTAACTACTATGATAACCCTCTACAAAGCCTCGTCAGATATGCTCCGCTCTAGAATTCGATTCATCGCAACAATTTCTCCCCACTCATATCCTTGGTTGGAGCCACTCGGACTCTGGACATCTCATCTAAGTGACGGCCTCCTGGAAACTGAATTTTCGACGAATGATCCATACTTCTCCCAACTCCAATCCCACCAGGGCGTCATTGGTGGGTCCAACCGACCACCTCTGACCTACTTCCAAAGCCGTGTTCCCGCTCAATGACCATGCGGTTCGCTACGTCTTAGGAAGCAAGAGCTTAGTGTTGGGAGAACCGTGTCTGCACGACGTTTGTCAGACTTCGAATGTTTCAGTCAGGGTGGTCCTGCTCTGGAGTAGAGATCGCAACTGCGGTCATTGGCGGCTATCCCATCTGGGGGGCTCCTAGAGCTTATCCCAACTATGTGAGCCTAACAACAAAGCCTATGAGGTTGTACCGCCGCTACAGTACAGTACCTCCTTTTCCTCTGCCACAGAGTCGGCAATATTTTGAGAGTCACCATCGCTCGCTCGGCCAAGGACCCTGGGGTGCTGCTGTTGCTCTCAGGGAATCGTCCCCCTAGTTATTTCCTATATTTCTTGCCTTCTGTGCGCCTCCTTGCTAGGATACTATATCCGAGAAATGATTCGGTGAGGGTCTCATACCCCTTTGGAATTTTTTCAAGGGTCTAGGAGTAGTTACCGACTTTTACCTAATATTGCACGAGGTCTTAGCTATGTGGTAAGAAAGCGGAGGGTAAAGAAGCATAAGTAACTATAGAAGCATCCTATTGGCACTCAAAAGTTTGGTTAGACATTACCAAAGAAGGTCAGGGATCTCTGGTTATCGTTCTGGGAGTGGAGGCGTCTTTGATATCAAGCAGTGTTTGATAAATGGCCAGGATCCTCGAGGGCAGCATGTCCAGCTTTCCGACGAGCCCATTCTGACTTTGAGCGCCCCTAACCTGGGGCCCCCATATCTTGCTCCAGTCGATTGGTACTTTCCCACTGTATGGATCCAGAGATTTGCTTCTCCCCCAGTCATTCATGGTTGTGAAATGAGCCCAAAAGCTATTATTTGAGGCAGTGGATAAAATGGGGGATTCGCCCTCGGGCAGATGGCATATTCGGGAATTCAGGTCTCGATGTTTTTAAACGTCGGATAGGCGAACGCTATCGTGATAGCGAAACCAACGAGTGACGAGCTGTGAAACGAAACGAAACGCCAAAATCTCACACACGAAACGAACGCACAACGCACGAGGGGGGAAAAACTCTTCACCTTGTCTACCTCTCACTGTTGCGCGTTTAACTAACTAACGGTAAAGATAAGAGTATGTATCAACGACCGAACAACAAACTAAGTCCTATCCTTCCAGGCATGTCTCCCACACACTATCAAACAAGAAAAGCTAACAACGGAATGACAAACTCTCGCTATCCATAGCCTACGGCCTTCCTTTGCGGCCTTCTCGCCTTCGTTCCAGCCGATGCACTTCTCTAGCTTGAAGACTCCCGCATATTTCCGCGGGGGAAGTGCTTTCCCGAAAAAGCAAAACTGCCCGGGCGGAAGCCAGAGTGCGCCCGAAGCCGCAGTGCACCCGAAACCAAAACGCGCTCCCGGAGACTATGCGAGCAAGCAAACTATCGTAAGAGAATGGCGAGCAGCGCCTCGAAATTTCCAACAGATGCGCCTTCCTGGCCCACTTACTCGGCGCGCTCGGTCAGCCTTAGGAGTATGGGCTGGCCGAGCTGAAGCTAGGGAGCGTCACCCTTGTATTGGTGCACTCTCCCCGACCATCTCCAGTCTCTCCCAGCTGCCCCTCTATATGATCAGCGGTCCAATCCTGCCTGGCGCTATAAGCAACCCCCCGCGGGGTTTCTTGGGGTGCCGCGGACGCATCGATGATCAAGAAATGGGGCAGGAATGTGGAATAATTTTTCTTTGGTGCCAGTGGGTTGATTACAGCCACATCCTGGGGCTCCAAGGATCCAACGAGACTTTCTCGTCCCGATCGATTCAGTGGCCGGTCCGGAGCGTTTCGGATCAGGCGAGCTGCGTTTTCTGAAGCGCGGAATCCTGGGCTGCTGGTGCAGGTATGGTACCTAAGCTAAAAACAAAGGCATACCCCGGGGCTTCAGTTCGGACAAAGCTCGGAGGAACAGCCGGGGGTAAATGATCTGTATTAGATGATCGTAACCCTTTTAAACCTCCCGGAGACACCGTCCACGGGGTTAGGGCGGTTACTAAAGACTACTAGCCGTTCATGTACACCGCCGTATGAAGTGATAACGCAAAGCGAGGGAATATTGACCTATATCTCAAGCCTCTCACACAAGTGCTTTCCCAATAGTCCTGACGTGTCTGCGGGTAGCACTCAGTAGTATGGGGCAGAAGACAGAGATAGGTGTTGAGGGGATAGGGGATAGTAATCCGGGTTTGCTCTTATCAGTGTTCTCAACCGTCCGGGGCCCCCGTAGGGCCCTGCGGTGGGAGCGCCAAGAGCCCAGGACGGCACGGCAACATATAGTCCGTCCTCCTCCTTGCACTCCTAGGACGGCCGTCATGAGGAAGGACGATGAGCCCCACGATGTGAGGAAACCTCTGGTAGGGGACGGCAGGTGACTACCTAGGACCACCGGAGATCGTAGGGGACGGTGGGGGGCGGTGGGGAAGGGCTGGGTTTAAGGGACGGTAGGGGACGGTGGGTGACTGGGTGACGGCAGGGAACTGTCGGTGGATGGTCCTTTACTCTTCTGTCTCGGGCAAGTTCAGGCAAAGACCGGACGGGCGACACAATGCAGTCCGTCCTGGTCCTTCATTCCTACCTGTCGGGCATGTTGAGAAAATGACCGGACGGACTGCCCCGTTGCGAACACTGGCTCTTATAGGCTGCCAAGACCACAGGTGGAAGAACGACGGAAAAGGTGACCCATTTCAGATGATATCCCGAGGTGGGGATCGGGATCCCGACGACTAAGGCTCTCCTCACCTGTTTCTAGTAGAAATGCTGCCGGTCAAGAAAGAAGCATATCCCAACCAATAGCCGGGCTCTAGGGACGGTAGTCATCAAAGGACTTAAATAGCCTCCTTTTTTAACTGTAGCCGCTGCATATCTCTAGGGGGTGCCCTCTTCCCAGACCCGGCAACCCTTTTCACGGTCGCCCGGCTAACGATCACCGTTGAATGCGACCGTTTCCTGACCATTAGGATGGGTCGGATATGCGTATGATAACAAGATAGCACCCCCGGGTATATCACAACCTAGTGCTATCTAGTCTAACTCAACCTATCGCGTCTGTTAGCCAAGCTGTCAGTGGAAGTCCAAGGCCGGTTATGCACGATGATTTACTCGTCCAAACACAAGGCAACCCCTCTCCCGCAACGCTCAAGTAGCTCTGGATTCCTTTCTTACCAGCCATCCTGCACCCGGGGATGAAACAACAGAAGATTCTAAAAGAGTTTGGTTATCCGCGGACCCCCCGAATGAGGTGAACGGGTATTGTATCACAGTACTCTTTTATCCGAAATCGGGACTGAAGTCATCTTATCTAGTAAGGGAGATCTCCTGTTCCTCGGCGCTCGGGTGATACTTTCCACCGGTTCAGCAGGATGGGCTGATTGGAGTTGGTGTGTGTATTAGATATAATTCCGTGAGGCACCGGTACGTAGCAGGTTCGGCGGTTGCCCCGCAGCTACCTATGGCACAATAAACTTCTTGACCCATTTAGTGTAAAAAAACACTGAAGGGGGTGGTTCAAGTGCACTAGCTCAATATATACTTTCTTTGTCTCGAGCTTTATAATGGATCTGTAACGAGGGCCCCGTATTTTTTTTTTTTTTTGCCCAGCCAAATCTGATATGAGAGAATGCTCCCCGTTTCATTCTGGCACAATCGATACTAGTTTCTCATGGACACTCGTCCTATGGTAAGCCAGAATAATCTCCTACTGTTCCCCCCACCCAGATCCCATCCAAGTTTGTTTATTAGCTTAGTATGTTTCAAAACTTCACCCTTTCTATCCTATCTTGTTTTCGCCTGCTCGGAATCCTGTCCTGCATGCGAGTGTTGTGTCCGGGTTGGCTGTTCACACGGGTATTGCCTAAGTGAAGGTTTTTTTTTGACGTGAGTTCTTCTGTACGGTTCTCCCGCAGGGATTACGAATTTCACTATTCGGTTCGCTGCACCTGACAACCCAGCTAGTCTACCTGCGGGGACAGCAGCCGTGATATAGGCTGGATACTCACCGCGCACTTTGGGCCTCATTTCTCTGAGGTATCAACGCCGAACTTAGTACGGGAAGCGCTGTGTGCAATTCCTCCATGGAATATGGCGAATTCTCGATGGTAAATCCGGAGCAATCTATCACCCCAAGAAATACCGTCATCTAACTACCTTTGATCCCGCACAGAGTGAGATATCTTACTGACCTACACCACCACGGGCAGTGGATTCGTCCGTCGCAATTTTTCCCACCACGATCTCAGCTCAAGTGTGGACGTGTGCATTGTCTTTAAGCCGGAGTGGGACTGGTGGTTTAATGGGTCATCTCAGTGACCGGACAGAAAGACCGCAGTTTTTGTAGGATGAGGCATGGTGAGTTTACCATCTGCGATCACCTGTCTGCTCAATTAACACAGCTCCACACGAGTGCCCTCCCGGCTTCCAATAAAACTCCTCCACTGGTTGGATTGTGGGGAAAGGGAATGTATATTGTTAGTCTTCTTGCGTTAGTAGCGTTACCCATCTGTGTTGATAATATTATTAATACTTCTTAGAGGTTGAGCCATCGATAAAACCAGGCAATATCTACAGGTCCATCCGCAAATCTGTTGAAACTCGTGGACGTTCCACCAAATAGTTAGTAAAACAGGGTATGGTTACAGGATGTAGTTGGAAGGCATGCAGGGTATGCTATAGTTGATTTTGGATTGATGTCAAAGAAGTGTATCATTGTGTTTGGAATAGAGCTGGGATCTATTAGCTTAGGAGAAAGAAGACACGGAAGTGTTTGGACGGTTTCATTAGTTAGTGTTTAGCACTAAATGGTTAACTTGTAACGGATGATACAGGCTTGTGTCGGACCAAGAAGATGGTGGAACATATCGGGAGAGTGGTTGCAACCATTACTGGAAATGTCTTTGTCCTCCGGTGGATGAGTTGGGAGCAAGGCACCGGTGTTGGGCATGGGAAGCAGAGTGGAAGACGGTGCGAGGAAGTTGGGAATTTTCTTGATCTTTCTCAGAAGTCAAATTGTGTATAAGTAGGACACCTCCGATATGGTAAAGAAAAATAAGAGCCAACAAGCCACTCTCATACGGTCATAGCCTATTTTGAAGAAAATCAACCCTGTTCTTCATTCCTATTATAACGCATTCCTACTCCGTTTCTGCACAGTGGACACGGCCGAATCTGGCCCTCCCAAGGAGGCTGTCAACCCTCCGCGGCGGTGGGGTGGAGACGGACTACGAATTGAAGGTCGTAAGCTCCGAATATGAATCATGCCGAGCTTTTGCTTAAAAGACTAGGTAAGTGACTAGCACCAATATATCCCGACACAACCCCCTAGGATGCCCGGCCCCGCCGGCGTCCCGGGGACCGCTTGGTCGGCTAACACGTCGGAGAAACATAACACGGATCATTACCGGAAGTCTACAAGACTTGTCTCAATCCGCAAGCACCAGTACCCACTGGCACATGGGCACCGGCAATTACACCGTTCCTTCCCCAATAACCCCCCAGAGATCTGTGCCAGTTAACAAATTTTGATCTAGAAATCATTCACGCCAGAGAAGGGGGTTCCCAACTTAGCTCTTCGTTTTAGATCAACAAATTCCCGCCGGCAGGAATTTCTTAGCACTGGATCGGTCAAAAGAAAAGCGATAATGTCCCAAGCGCTCCAGAACCCTATAGTGATATCATGGTCTTCGTGGGGCTGTCTGCGGTCCCCAGCGATCCACCGGCTCCCAAGGATCCTGACCGATGCCCACGGTGGCCAACAGAAAATCTGACCCTACCACAACCAGCAGCCCTTGCACTAGGATATAAAACCAAGGTCTCATCCTGCTGCCCGTGCATCTTACCTAAATCTACCGTCCGCAATAGCGGCAGGATAGGATAGACTGTTAATACTGGTCCCGTCGGGTGTACGCCTGTTCGAAGTCTCCTTCTGGGGCCTGGCGCCAAGACTATTGAGAACTCCGGCCGCATTTAGGCGCGGCGGGGGGGGGGTTAGGCAGGAGTCTGTCGTGGTTTCGCTCAAGCCTCTCTGGTTTCATTTTGAAGAGACTTAATCATTTGACCTGTGTGTTTCGGAACTGCACGGCGCCCATCCATCTTTCGCTTCGTCACACAGCTGCATAACGTTTCATCCACCTAAGGGAGCTTTCAGAGTCCAAGCCCCCATGACCTAGGCAGGCCCGCTGTTCTCTTCCATGGTTAGCATATACCCACTTCGAAAAACAAAGAGCGATACCTACAGCAGTTCGTGAGTGCAAGGAACTTCAAATTTAGATGACCAGAACACACTAGCTTCACCTCCCATATTCCAATAGCAGAAGGTTTCAACAATATTGAGACGGGGTCTCCCACCACTCAGGAGTACCAAGGGAGCAGTCTGGGAAACGAATATCGAGGCGACGATAGAGAACAAAGAGCGGAATCATCATAGGTCTACCTCCTCCGTTTGGTCTAGTCCCGCTGATGGTTCAATTGCCACAGGGCTGTACCAAAAATGTGGCTGTTTCTGTATCTAAAGTCTGATCGGAGTACACCGCTCCATACAGTAAGCATTTAGCATTGGTCTCCTGGAGAAACTGTGGTGTACAATGAATCCATTTGAGACATGGTGGAGCTCTGTTTATAAAGGGTGGGAATCTAAGCTCCGGTGGCTTTTCTTGGGAGACAAAACTGCCCCATGTACGCCTTAGGGTGTATTCATTGTTTCCTAGTTGCCCGAAGCCCGAACAAATCAGGATATTTTGGCATAACTATACTAGCGTGGTACGTTTGGCCGAATAGCTTACGTGCTAGTGCTGGTCTATATAAGACGCCATTTCTATCCCTTTCCCCTTCACTTTCTCCTCTCCTCACCTCACTCCTCACCTCACTCCTCACCTCACCTCACCTCTACTCACCTCTCCTCACCTCTCCTCCTCCTCCTAC
>LN890953.1:346132-390100 GCA_900010015.1 Tuber aestivum
CGCGTGAGTATAAATATAAAGTTAGATTGAATTCGGACACCTGTACCTAGGAATTACACTCTCTACTATCTGGCGTCCTCTTGAACCCCTGAACCCTGACCCTGGACCCTTGTACCCCGAGCCTCGTACTACCCGCTTTGGTTATACCCCCGCACCTAGACCTCGTCTCCAGATTCCTGCCTGTCCTGATCGTGGTGTGCCTTGGGCTACCCGACCCTCAGACCCTGTCCGTTACATATAGGTTATTATATTTACCTGTTCATGACTCACAGTTGTGAGTCACATGATGTTATGATTTTCACACATGACTCAAGCTATGAGTCATGGGTTTCACTCAAGTGATGCCAGTTGCACAGCTGACTTGGTTATTGTATTTTGATTAGTTTAAGGTATATTGCGTAGTGACTTATAGGGGTCAGCTGATGGATTTCACATGACAGGATTATGAGTTACAAGGTTCGTGTGACGCAAGGTATGAGTCATACCAGGTGAAAAGCGACTATATAAAGGGTCACTAAAGCTCTGAGTATGAGCTCTTCATACGTTCTTCTAGTTTATTTCCTCCACTTATATTTTACTAATAAAACTTACCTTTATGCTCTTTAAGATTTATCTTAAGAAACCCAAGAATCGTCTTTCCTCCCACGTCAAACAATTAAGTCCTAAATGAGAACTTAAAGAAGATTAAGGTAATAGGTGTAAGAAGATAGGAGTCAAACAACTTGACTATCAAGTATCGCATAGGGAATGGCCTGAGAACTATTATTTTATTACCAAGTAAGAATTATTACCTGCCACAGCCCAGCATCTGGTAGGATTCTTAACAATATCCTACTTCCTAATGAAGTCCTTCTAATATCTCTGTGCTAGTAAATTCATAGTAACTCTGCAATTTTACCATTTTGTTACATGAATTTTTGCATTTAGTCTATAGCTACTATGCATTGCTTATTATAATTGCGTCCTGCCAGTATTAGTCCTAGTTCTATCCTGTTAGCACTAGTTGCACTCTAGTCAGTACTAGTTGCATTCTAGTCAGCACTAGGACTACCTGCCCCACACACACCTTGCTACTGCTACAGTCAGAATGTCAAGAACAAGTTAGGGGGTGAATATTCTCACCTCACTGGGCATTAAGCCCCTCTCCAAGGCAGTAAATTAGCATGAGTGGCGATTAGCTATAGTGGATATTCTCACTGAGAAGGGGTATTGGCCTATTATCTCTAGTACCTCTAAGTCTCTGGCAGAGTCTGGAGAGGCCAGGACTCTATGGAAGCAGAAACCCTATAAGGCTGATGATGGAAAACTCTAAAACTATGTTCAAGGTTGCAGGACATACAAGAAGAAAGAAAGTATTACACATAGAAGCGTAATCACTACAGCACCTGACTAAATTCATAAGGTTACATGTTCAACTCTGGGCCCCACTGTAGTTATTATGACAATATCATATTATTGCACAGAATAATAAGGCATCTATGCAGCCCTCTCTGCGAAGATAGGGGATATGTAACTGAGAGACTTTTGCTGGATGACATAGAAGGAGCTCCACAGTATAAGATAAGACTTAGTTGGTTTAGATTGAAGGATTAGTTATAGAACTACGACTTCTGCAAGACTATGTGCTATTGCTCCTGTTGAAATGGGAAGTAATACACAAGCCCCTTAAGCTTATGGGAACCAGAGTTATCTGGAGACTGGTTCACGATTGGTTAATAACAACTTACTAGTTGGGTTGTTTATCTTTGTCATACACTCTAGTAAGCTATGCACATAAAAGAGTCATTGATAAGTCCTTTAACAGAGCTGATCACTTGACTCAGGCACAGAGCAGAAAAGATAATTTCTAGGGTCAAATAGAGTTCGCACTCTGGGGACACTGAATTGTTAGTATGGTAAGTATATAGTTAGTCAGGGATTGGATGTAGCCTGTGACTATTTAGATGCATATTATAAATATTGTAGTATTTCCCTAGCTTTGAAGTCATCCTCCATTTCCGCTACACCTCTGGTTATTGAAAAGTATTTTTTATTTGGGAGTGACTCAACATCAGAAAACTATCACCACTTTTCTTCCTGCTATGCACCCCTCCTACCGTGGGGTGCTGGCCAATACCTTCTATTCTTTTGCCCATCAGGGCCTCCTTCCTATTCTCAGCCCTACCTGGCATCTAGCCTCTGCTGTATAAGGCTTTCCTCATCCTCCTGGGGGCCTGTCACAAACTATGACTAAGCAAGGCAGATTTCACATAACTCGGATTTCCGAGTTATAGGTATGGTGGAATTTTACATGACGCACACTAGTGCGCCATAGGTTATTATGTTTACCTGTTTGTGATTCACAGTTGTGAGTCACACGATGTTATGATTTCCACACATGACTCATACTTATGAGTCATGGGTTTCACTCAGGTGACGCGAGTTGCGCACCTGACTTGGTTATTATGTTTTGATTGGTTTAGGCATGTTGCGCAGCAACTTATAGGAGTCGTCTGATGGATTTCATATGACTCATAGTTATAAGTCACAGGGTTCGCGTGACGCGAGGTGTGAGTCACGCCAGGTGAAGAGCGACTATATAAAAGGGTCACTAGGACCCCGAGTATGAGCTCTTCACACGTTCTTCTAGTTTATTTCCTACCTTTAAGTTATTATCAATAAACACCGACCTTTACGCTCTTTAAGATTTATCTTAAGAAACCCGAGAAGTGTCTTTCCTCTCAAGAGAAGAGATTAAAGTCCTAGGCGAGGACTAAGGAGAAGAATAAGGAGATAGGCGCGAGTATGATAGTAGTCAAAGGACTAGACTATCGAGTTCGCGTAGGCATAGGCCTAAGAGCTATCACCATACAGAGAAGTATCGTTACCTGTCGCTAGGTCCTACCCGGTAGGATTCTTAACAGGGCCTCATAATCAGGCCTCCCCTGCTCTACCCTGCTTCAGTTAGGCCTTGCTTAATACCTGCATGGTTGGCTTTGGTGGCTAGACGATGGTTGAGACTTGGAGATCAGTTGGGATAGTGGTTCTCTGAGCTATTGAGAGTCTGCTTCAGCTACTTCTGTGACCCCACTTACAGCTTCCTACCATATCGCTTAGCTGGACTTCATGTTGCTCTGTCTTCTTTCTCCTCTCTTCCTCTGAGTCAGCTGGCACCCTACTGCCTAGGTCATCAGAGCCCCCCTATACTGTAGTGGTAGTACTTTGGGCTGCCCTACCTACATCTCCTCCATACCAGATCAGCAGGTGTCACTTTCCCAACTGCCTTCATCATAGCATCTCTACAACTCTGGCTCAGATGTCACTATAGGCATTATCAATCCTCCTTCCTGGCTGGCATTCTTACAGCCAGGGGGCTACCTCTTCTCTGGCTGACAGTATCGGCCACTCCTTTCACTTAAAGGCTGCTGGCACTGGCATCTCTTGCCTGCCTTCTCTCCTCCTCACTTGTGGCCTGCCTCCAGGCAAATGCCAACTAGTTAACCTACCTTGGTATTGTACTTCCTCCTGGGTTAAGTTGGCTGGCCCTATCCTGGTACTTCACCAGGGCCCTACCATGAGCCTGACAGACAGACACTATGTCCGCAGACACCTGTAGAAACACTTTGGTTTTCTATTCTATTCTTTTCTTTGTTAGAGATGATCCTAAAGAGTTTTCTTCTCCCTGCTGCCTTCCCTATAGAGGATGATAGTTCCTGTGCAGGGCAGGATGTGCAGTTAGGCCTATAATAGGGAGTCTTAGAGGAGTTGTTTTATTTCCTGTGGCACGAACTTGAAGGTTGTTCTTAGAATTAACATTTTGTTTATCTCATACCTAGCACTTCATGCACATTCTTGTAGTACCTTAACAAAGAATATATGAGTTAAACAAAACAAAAAAAATCTCTAGCTTTAAAGTCATCCTCTAACATTTAAAAACTCAACACCATGGTTACTACTATGAGTTTCATCATCTAGCACCACCCCCCCCCTCCCATCCCCTACTATTGTGGAAAGTCTAAAGCTGCTCCCCACACCTGCCCAGTACCCTCCTATTCTTTGCCCCCCTCTCCCTATTCCCATTCTCATTTCCTATCCTCCTAGCCCTCCCCCTCTTCCTTTCCTCCTCATATTGTTTGCTTGTTTGTTCGTTGATGGAGAGAACGTACCGCTGAGGGCAGGAGTGTAAAGAGAATAGCGGTGGAGCACTGGTATGCAGGAGAGTGTAGAGGAAAGGCGAAAGCAGGAGTGTAGTAGAGGACCGCAGGAAGAGCGCTAGAAGAAGCACAGTAGCAGACCACAGGAAGAGTGCCAAAGCATGACAGAAGTCCCAGAAGAGCCCTGGAGTACGACAAAGAGTGCAGGAAGAGCGCTGGAGCACGACAGAGAGTACGGGAATGCCCAGGGAGAAGGAGTGCTAGAAAGGCGCAGCAGCAGAGCACTGTGGAATAGCGCACAGCCGGAGTGTAACTTACTAGTATGTCTTTTCTTTGTTAGCTCTTTCTTGTTTGCTAAGAGGATACGCGTGCCAAGGTTGTGACTAAGCGTCACAACCCCCGGCTGCTCGGTCGCAACCGGGGGCACTCTAAAGTGTGCCCGTCAGCTTAACATGACTTGACAGCTCAACATGACATGTGGCTCAACATAACTTTTTGTGACTCAAAACAGCACTTTTTGTGGCTTATCATTGTAGCTCAATATAACATTATAAGTCTAGTATGTAAAACGTTCTAGTTTACATTTATTTTTCCTGACTTTACTTGCCTTTTAATTCCCATAACTATAAGCTTTGATATTTTCTTTTTATAAGCTTGTATATTCCGTCTCTTTTTGAATTCTAATTTCATCTCATCAAGCGGAGGCTTTCGTTCTGCTTTCTCTAACCTTTTTTTGGCATTTTGAGCTTGCTGGAGCTGTTTCTCCGCCTTTTCCAATTCAGCTTCTTCACGGCTCTTTGCCATTTGACGGGCTTCTGAAGCATAGATCACTCCTCCTTTCTGTACTTGCCAGCGGCTCTGAGCTCTGCGCCTGGCTTCTCTTGCCTGCTTAGCAGCTCGAGTATTCTCCATGTGTTCCATTGCTAATGCACCAGATTGTGCTTGTGCTAATCCACTTTGCAGGACCATTTTTAGTCTTCACTGAAATGTTGGAGACAAATCATGTGCATCGTGCTGCAACTCTTCTCCCATTCGTCTCAGGCTTCGGATCGTTAGTGGAACAGTTGGTGAGGATTGATGTGGTGGGGTATGTGGTGGAGGTGGATGAGCTACAGCTTCGCGCAGCTTGGAGATTACAATATCAGGATTGTAAGGAATTAGTCCAGTTGCCTTAAATGCTGACCGGATTGTTGATGGCTTAAATGTTTGTTGCCGAATAGAGTTGATTATATCAAGAAACTCCAATTTATCGAATTCACCACAACCAGTACGGGTTGCAGCTTGCACAGCCTCAGCATGGTAATGCTTATATGGCTGAAGTACAACAACATCAAGTGGCTGCAGCAGGTGGCTTGTGTGAGGAGGTAGGCAGAATACGATAATCTTATGATTATCGCAGTAATCAATAAACTGCTTAGTACAGTGGGAGCCAAATCCATCAAGAAGTAAGAGCCTGTAAACTCCAATCCTCCTCTGCTCAGAAAACGCTTCGAAATGTGCTAACCAGTTCATCGATAATTCATCATTACTATAGCCAGTCTCTGATGTTCCGACAAGATAATTATCTGGTATGCTTGTAGCTGTATATCAAGGTTCTTGGTGAATAACACCTGGGATAATAATCAAGAGTGGGAGGACAGTGCCATCACCACTAATTGTTTTACAAACTGAAACAAGTTCGCGATTGGTTGAACTTCCAAGGTACGACTGTCGTGAAGGATCCCGTGTGATGATCCACTGATCTCGTCCAATCCCAATCCGGAATCCAGTTTCATCGAAGTTGCACCGATCACCTTCCTCAATATCATATCTCACACAAATCGCCTTATATCATTCAAACCAGTCACAAATTTCGGCTGGCTGGTGTGCATTCTTTCTGTCAACATCAACTGTATGTTGCTTTCGAATGGAGTACTCAGGATGTCGAGCAAGAAAACGCTGTGCCCAGCGGTCACCAACAACTGGAGCAGGCAAAGGACCAGTATGACCATATTGAAGAATTGCATTCACACAACCTGACACCATGGGAAGACGAGCACTGGTTCCAATAGCATCAAGACAATCCAGATATTGACAAACTGCCAATTCTTGGTCTGCGGAAAGTTTTCGATTTGTGGCCTCCCGATCTTGCTTGGATGGAACACCTTGCCAGCGTGCACGAAGTCACGATACTGGTATTTCGTACTTGCGAGCTAAGGCTCTGAGGTTTGATGTCTCTGCTTCCAATCGATCGAGAGATGCAAGAGCAGCCTGGATTCTGTTCTCGATATCCTTATAAGGTTCAACGCGTTGACTAGGAAGTATAATTGGACATATTGGAGGCATGTTTAAAGAGAGATAAGAGGAAATGTACTTTGTAGAAGACAATTGGAGCTGAGCTTTGGAGGGATACTGACTTGACTGATATCGAGTAGAATATATTTGAAAGAAAAGCTTGCGAGTACTTATAAGTTATAGAATCTGAGCTCTCATTTTTATACAAGTAAATACAAAATAAAATATTCTCTACAATAGGATTTACATACAATTTTCACTAATACAATTACAATGAGACTTAATGGTAATACCTTATTAAACTACAAGGTTTAATTGAACTATCAAGTACCATTTAAGTTGAGCTATGAGATTTAATTGAAATATAAAGTTCCATTGAGCTTCAATGGTTAATGAACTATAAGACTCTATTGAACTTCGAGCTTTAATTGTACCATAAAGCTCCATTGAGCTTCAATGTTTGATTGAACTATAAGGCTCCATTGAGCTTCAAGGTTTAATTGAATTATAAGACTCTATTGAGCTACAAGATTAAATTAAGCTACCAAGCTCTATAGAGCTACAAGGTTAAAGTTGTACCAATCAATAAAGCTATGGTGCGTGAACAGAAGACTGTCAACCTCATTTAAAACACTTTTCAATCAAACATCACCTACACTGTACTAGCCTAAATCAAGTAAAAAAACCGTAGAAATATAGGCAAAGTAAAGTAGAATAAAAGTACGGTTTTTTTAATTAGTAGAAGTGAGTTAGAGGAGTGGGATCCTGGTTTGAAAAGTACTAGATTTTGGTGTAAAATCAGAGGTCTTGGCATTTTAATGCAACATCAAAATGCTGACTAAGCATGAAATCTATGATAGTATGATCTTATAGCATATCATAGACATAAACTATCATACCAAAAATACCTGGATGAATAGAAATTATCGCCCTCAAAATGGTTGGAATCAATAAGCGAAAACGTCAAAGCCGTAATGCCGGTCGAATGGGTGGCCGCCCAAAAGCTACAACATGTTCTTCATCTATTATTGGAGATTTGAGAAGTCAAGAGGAGATACCAAATGAGCAGAACATGAATAATGGTAAATTTCCATCCTATTTATGGAAAATATCATAGAATTTCTGAGAATTGTAACTTAAGTTAACTGAACTTGAGTTAGAACAACTAGAATTCAACGAAATGGGGGAAACTAGTAGAGAAAGGGGACAAACTCCCTGCCGGCAAACTATTTGGAGACGTAAAAAGCGTGAGAAAGCTCGACTTATATCCCAAGAAGTTGATATGGTGGAGTACCCCAAGGGACAAGAAGAGGAGAGAGTAGGAGAGGATATAGAAAGAATGGTAGTAGATGAACAACAGGTTTATCAAGAAGAAATAGGGGGTGAAGAAGTATCAGAGATGGAGGAAGAAGTTGAGTATGAGGTAGAGGAACCGGAGCAGGATAGTGGTATTAGTGATGGTTTAGAAGAGGCAGTTAAAAGCTGGCCAGTGTTATCTGAATACCAGTCAATCCAATTTAAGTACAGGATTCTTACAAAAGGTATGACTATTTACAGATTATATATTCTTAAGTATATATAATTTACTAATATCTTAGGCATTCATGATATGCGCAAGCTTTTAAACTCCAAAAGGAGAAAACTAGAGGGTCAAGATCTTACACACCATCTCCAAGTTTTAGAGTTTCTCCGTTTCCAAAGATATGGTTTACAAAAGACCTTTTGGAAGAGAACTCGCAAAGAGGCTGCCTCATTGATTGCAGCAACAAGAGGTCAGGGAGAACGTGTAAGAAATCGGATTATCCAAAATGAGAGAAGTTGGATTAAGACCCACACAATAGCAACAACCTCCCAGGGAAAGGCTCCGATGCTAAACCGCCTACTTGATAATGAGGGAACCAAGCTGGCTCTACGCGAATATCTTGCCAGTGCAGGAGAGAAAATTACTGGGCAGCAAATTGCATGGGCGATTTCAACATATTGGCAGACTGGTATCTTGCCATTTGAAGATGGGCCTGAGTTAAACAACAAGCAATTACCATATACCCCAGAAACCGAGGCACAGTTAGCACAACTGGCCAATGAGAGAACCAATATAAAGGAAACATTGAGCTGTCGGACAGCAGTAAAATGGCTTCATGATATGGGCTATAAATTTCAAGATATTCGGAAAGGGGTTTACAAGGATGGACATGAGAGAGCAGATGTGATCCAGTACAGGCAAGAGTACTTTCTACCTACCCTAAAAGCCTTAGAGAACCGCATGGTCCGTTGGGAGGTTGTGGCTACGCCCGCCGGTGATGAACTTCATATGATATACCCAACTGGTTTGCAAGAGGGTGAAAAGCCTATTGTTCTCATTGTACATGATGAATCAACCTTTAATGCCAATGATGGGCGATCCAAGATCTGGATCCATGATGATAAGGTACCACTCAAAAAGAAGTCACGTGGAAAGGGAATAATAGTGTCTGATTTCCTGACACCTGGAGGACGCTTGCATGTTCAACAACCATTACTCCTGTCTGCATATGGAAGATCTGATACAGGTCCTTAGCGTTTGGACACTTATCATGCAACTTGTTCGATTGAATTTGGAGGAGACATATGGTGGGATGGAGATCAACTAGTTGATCAAGTATTGAGTCTGGCTATTCCTATTTTCGAGACAGCCTTTCCAGGCTGTCAAGCCTTATTTCTCTTTGACAATGCTACTAGCCATGCTGCCTACTCAAAAGATGCACTACGAGCATCTACAATGAATTTGAATCCAGGAGGGGAACAACCAGCTCTTAGACCTAGTATAAACTTTTTAACTGGAGAAACTCAGTTGATGGTCATGCCTGATGGCACTCCTAAGGGTCTCAGAGTCGTACTTCAAGAGAGAGGATTATGGAGACCAGGATTACGGGTACAATGTCGTAAGCTGGATGGAAAGATTGACAAACAGTGTCTTAATGGTGGAACCTGTTGTGCCAGGGCATTAATGGCTAAAGAACCAGATTTTAAAGCCCAAAAAAGTCGATTGGAGGAAGAAGTAAATTTGACTGGTCATCTTATTCACTTCTTCCCCAAATATCATTGTGAACTCAATTTTATTGAGTACTACTGGGGAGCAGCCAAACAATATGCACGAAAACATTTTGGTTATACGATTCGAGCATTACGAAAAATGATACCTGAATGCCTCAACTCTGTTACACCAGTACTCATCTGGAAGTTTTGGGCACGCACAGACCGAATGATGAGAGCATACAGAGATGGAAATGTATATGGTACAGCAGAGTTTAAAGAGAAGGTTACAAAGACATATAAAAGTCATCGCAGAGTATCAAACTCACAATCTGTGACAGTAAATTAGTATATTTTCTATATTCTGTATATAATATTAATCATTTACACTAAATCATGATCCATCACTCTATGGCTTGGCAGATGTGTTGCACAGCCACTGTTGCATCTACCTGTGCCACATGGTTGACAGTCTTCTGTTCACGCACCATATATTGAATCACAATGTTGTATTGAGCCACAATGATGAGCCACAAGAAGTTGTGTTGAGCTACAGGAAGTTGTGTTGAGCCACAAAAATTTGTGTTGAGCCACATGTCATGTTGAGCTGTCAAGTCATGTTGAGCTGACAGGCACTCTTTAGAGTGCCCCCGGTTGCGACCAAGCAGCTCGGGGTTGTGACGCTTAGTCACAACCTTGGCACGAGTATGGGGCCTTACCTATATCGGAGGGGGCCGAGTTTGTCTTCTCTTTGTTAGTTTGTGTGTTTGCTCAGGAGAAGGATAGGAGGACTTACCTGAGGGGGGTGGAGGGGAGAATGTGATTTGTTGGTATCGCTCTCATGATTGATATATTCTCCTATGTTCGCTATTAGTTAGAAGAGTATGTGACAATGAGGGGGTAAATAAGTGAAAGTAAAAAGTTTTTTCTTTGCCTTGTGTGATCCTTTTGTGTGTGAGCTTGGCCTTGTTTCATTTCACAGCCCATCACTTGGCTGACTTTCGATTGGCCTATTGACACAATTCCTGTTCGTTCACCATTGCCCAAGCTATTGCTACTGCCATTCCACTGATTCTACCGCTCATTCAAAAACTATCTAGTCTCAGCTATAGGAGGTGGGCTCGCTTCCCCTCTCCCTTAAGGTCTTAATTTATTTCCTGACTCTCTTAGTTCCATCAGAGTCCCTGGTTGGAGTCCTTTGTCTTCGTGATGTTTCTCCCTTTTCTCCTCTATCTTGTTTAGGTATTAGCACTGTCGGCAACCCTCTTTTCCACCTACAACAGATGGCTGAGACTGCAGTCTGCCGTAGGTGAGAACAGCTTACAGGCTACAGTTGATCTCTCTACTCTCTTGCTTCTTTGAGAGGCTGCCTAGTCAGACACAAATACGATTACCAATAGTTGTTGTACCTGGAATTGGATCTACAACCCCTCCTCTCCCCCCTCTACAGTCAGATTGGCTGACACCCTACTGCCATCCCCTTTCAAGCTGGCATATTACTGCCTTACCTGTCATTGTCAGTGGTCCCAGAGGACATGTAGTTGCTGGTATGCCTGCCACACATCTTCTCTCCTCACTTCTTGGTCACCACCTTCAGTGTGGTTTCCCTTATACCCTTAGCTGCCGGGGCTTCAGCCCCCTCCCCTTGGCCCTTGTCTTTCCCTTGAGGTCCAGTCTATCTGCTAGTAGTTTCTGAGTTGTGCTCTTTGGCCCTTAGGGGTTCGGTTTGGGTTATTGCCTTTAGGGGTTTAGTTCTTGGAGTTTTGGCGAGTTCTTGGTTCCCTGTTAGGTAGTTAGCTTTCTTTTATTACTTAGTGGTAGGGATTATTGGGTGAAGCAGTTAACAGAAGGGATTTTGGGTGGAAGTAGTTTTTTCTACCACAGAGGGTTTTTTTAGCTCAGTCATTTGGCTCAGGCTTGGGGGAGTTGTTTTTTAGGCATCATAAAGTACGGGGACAAAAGGGATCGTCCGGCACAGCAACAGCAACCCCACAACCACTCTAAACTTACTACCTATGCAACCACAACTACTTAGAATGAACTGAAAATTTAGATAGATATCCACTAAATATAACAAAAACTGTATGTGAAATTGCAAAGAAAAAAAATCAATACTCTGTATACCATCCTTTTGCATCTAAAAAATTAGCCACTCTCCTAGTCCTTGACTCCCATAGCTCTTTCAAGAATTCTCCTTCAATATCCTAGTTCCAAACCATATTAAGAGCTTCTGCTAGATGTCCTCTAATATTGTTCTAACCTCTCTTAGTCTTGTGAATGTTAGGAAAGTGTTGGTGTAGCTTTTCCTTTACCCTTTTCCAACAGGGATCAATCAGATTGAGTCTCGGGAATTGAGTAACCATTCCATAACCTGTACATAGTTTTCTGCAAACCAAGCTATGGTATCTCTTGCAGTACATATTTTTACACCTTCCTGCTGAAATATAGGATCCCTAACTGTGTCCTCCACCTCCTGCTAGACACCAACTAGGCCATTCTTTAAAACTTCAATATATATAAATCTATCCATACTCCTGTCCAAAATAGGAATCAGAGGACCCTTATTTTTACCCCAAATGCAAGCTCAAATAATCAGCTTTATTTTAGACTCTTTCATTACCCTTTGAATACAGTCCTTATGTAATTTTTCTCAGGTATTCTGAGCATCTAAATATTCTTAAAATCTTTAGACTTTTCAACTATGTATTTATTATTAAAGATGACACTTTCAAAGTTTTTCTTTGCTCTATTCTTATACTCCTTTACCCAGTCCAACTTCTTGATAGTATGTTCATCATTCAGAAATACTCTTTTCCCCACTTTGACCTCTTTATATTGACTAAAGTTAATACCTACTTGATTGTCTTAACAGAGGCATAGGATGCAACATCATTACACAATTCTGATAAGGGCTAGTAGCATACCTTCTTAGACTCTCTAACTAGGTAGCAACAGGTTCTGATATCAATAATTTTAGGTCTTTCAGTAAATGGGTAGTTTTTTCCATTACATATCATTTGAAACTCATTATTACAACTTTGAACTGTACTCTTGAGGGGATGAAAGAGCTCTCCAATCTCAGAAAAAGCAATATTTTACTTCCTTAGAGCAAAAATTTGCCTTCTCTCAAACTCTGTAAGGTAGCCTGTCTTTTTGAGAGGCATGGTTGTTGAGTAGTGGTTGATTAAGGAGGTGGGGTTTTTGAGGTGTTGCTTGGTAACCACCAATCGGACGATCCCTTTTGTCCTAGTACTTTAACTAGTACTCTATATGCCTTTTTGTTCTACAAAAAAGAATTTAAAAGAGTCAAATGAACAAAAAAAAAATCCCTAGCTTTAAATTTATCATTAGCGACTGGAGAAGAGATCTTATCAATATATTTGTTCTACTCTACTTCTATCTTTATAAGCCTTCTTGACTATCTCTGAGACAGTAGATTATAGGGCCTACTAGTATATACTTGCTTGACTTTAGAGTTACCTACCCCTTAACAGAAAGAAAGCAAAATCACAACTAGATACACCATGTGATGGCCATGCTCGTAGAGCGCTGGCCATCATACAAACATCAGAAAAACAAGTCACGTACATTCTAGTAACTGCTTCAACTCAACTCAGTATGCCCTAAACTCACATACTACGATGAAGTTACTCCATTACATAGCCCATCCAGTCCTAGCAAAAGCTTCTATCGTGGCTTCTGGCCATAGGATGGAAACCAGACACATAGTGCCACACGTCTAACTACCAGTTATAATATAGGGCCCACTGCACCTCTCGCAGCTCATTGGGAGCCTGTCCAAGAATCCTGCTATAGAAGCCTATCGGATGATTCTACGTCGACCCCAATCGCTCACCCAATGGGAGCCTCTAGAGAGATATAAGCAAGGAAGAAGGATTCCCATCCCCACTTGGTGGTACTATTTAGCCGATGAGGTAGAGGGATGCGGAGAGGACAGTTCTAAATTTTCAAGGGCTTCTAGATCGTGTGCTCCTCATTATCCAGGTTGCTCCGCCCGTGGGCCAAAGGTCCTCTATGACTCTTGCTCCCAAGTCGTCAAAATTAACGCACCCCATAGATCCTTATTGTCCCCGGCAGACCCCCATTGTCCGCTTGCAGTCGCCGCCGATCACGGCGAGCCCCCGTAGCCCCCTGCAGTCCCTTGAGGAGACTATGGTATGAAACCTATGGACCCCATTTCCTTACACCTCCCGTGCTCATACAAAAATTCTTCAAGTGAGATCTAATAAAAGTGAACAAAACTAAGTAATGTTAAATAGGAGTAGGAATTTGTCTCATGAAATACTGTTAATTTAGGACATGAAAAGAAAATGTACCTTTTTCTATGGAACCCCATACAAAATATTAAGTTACTTTTATACTTGGTGATACCATTGTAAGCCATTGATTCAATCTCACCACTTTCTATCCATGCTCCTATGAGGATGAGGCCTAGGTGATTTCCTACCCAATATCAAAATTTAATTTTTTTAATAACCCAGAGGTGGATGTTGGGACTCTGAAAATGTTGATTTTTCGCCATATTTGGGGTAAAAACTCATGCCGTATGGAACGATCTGTCCTAGTACTTTAATATAGTCCTTCGGTTCCTACTTTTTGTACTTCCTTTCTCTGATGCCATTATAGTTCAAAATTACTCCTGACAGATCACCGGAATCGCTTAGGAGATGACATTATTGAAGCATCAGAGTGCCTTAAATCCTGGGTTGATTGTGGTATCGCGTATGGTGGGATTAATTCTGATGCGAATCGGATGGAGAGTACTCTGAAAGCGTTGAATAGACCCATAGAACTTTATTCTTTGGGTCTTTGTTCTTCCTCTGTTGTCTGAAATTGTTTTCTACCCCTATTTCATTCATGTTCATCTTTCTGCTCTATTTTTAAAGGTTAATATTATGAGCCTATAAGTTTCATACTATAAAATATACCTTTGAGGAACACCTAGTAGCATACCCGACTTGTGGTCACCTTTCGTAACCTAGTCAAAGGATACCCATTCAGCAAGTACTATATTCCAATATGCTCGCAGGCGTTAGTCGCAGGAAATATTTGTAGGGGTAAACAGTCCTGACCCCGCATGTATGATACCATTTCCCACAGGGGACGGTGGGGCCATAGTCCTTTGCAGCGGGCTGTGGGACATGTTTAGACAAGGACCGGACGGGACTACTTAATGCCGTCCACCGCCGTCCGCCTGCAATACGGACGGACTCCCCCGCTGAGAACATTGGCCCCGCCGGCCCCCGGACGCTCGGGAACACTGAAGCCCCCTAGATATCCGCCACCAGAACCTCTATACCAAGATTCAAAACTCCATTCCAGTTCTCCAAGATCCTCCATCGAAGCCTCCTTGGAATCGGAAACTGGCTGTAACCAAAGACTCAAGAAGTCGATCATGATGGCCAGCTTCATTCTCAGCGAGAGTCTGTTTGTAGTAAAATCTGCAGGAAGTTGTCTGGCCGTTGTATCTCCCATTCTGGCGTGACAGAGCACCAGACAGGTGCAGTGCATAGCCCTAGTGGCCAGGTGAAGCAAGCTCAAGGTTTTTGCACCATTTCAACCGGAGAGAAGACTGAGGCGATATCGGGGGGCTGTGGTGCAGCTTTGTTGAAGGATGGTAAATTATCGGACATCTTGCCCTGGTAACATGAATTGCTCTGGGGGGATGCGTAGCGGTGGCGGGTTGGAGAAGGCTGTGCCGAGGAGTTGAATTGGTTTGGGTGGTGGGGGGACCGCGCTTGTGCGATAGGGAAACGATCGGCACTAGGTGGTAGAGATGTTAGGAAGTGCCCCAGAGCTTTCATCACGTTCATAGTGTAGCGCTTTATCGGCCTATGTAAAACCCAATCCTAGCACTATAGCCAAGTTTGAGAATGGTAATTACGGAAATCGAGGGGAAATATTAATTTAAGTTGATGCGACGACCGGATTTATAACCAAATACATACAAGAAAGCAATTATCCACTCCTTCTTTACGGAGGTTCTAGAATACCGCATCTATCTAAGAAACCTATACCTGCCCTGTCGAGACGTTTGTGAAATGGACTGGGCTTGCATGGTGGCGCAAGGGACGTGCACTGTGTCAGATAAAAGCCCAAAAAGGACTTAGTTTACCATATATAGAAACATAACATGGATAATTTATTTCAGGGCCTGTTCGGCAAGCGCCCATACAAAAATACTATTGTATTTCAGGGAAATAGCTTATAAGCTGAAATAAAATACTATAGGATTTCTAAAAATAATGGTGTTTGGCAATATACTTTTACTATTGTATTTTTCTTAATAAGAAAAATCTTATCTGATGTCTGTAATAGAGCTTGTATAATATGAGCATGTTTTTTGTATTTATTAGATATGTGGTATACTACAATTCTGTTTTCTCCACACAACAAAATATCTCTTCTTTGTTTCTACGATGGGAAACAGCATTTGGGTATCATCAACTGAGAAGTTTCTCATTGAAGCACTTCTGAAGCGTGTTCGGCAGGGTGAGCGTGCTGAGAATGGATTTAAAAAAGCAGTATGGGCAGAGGTTATAGCCGAGCTCAATGCCAAATTCAAAGAGGTACTTCCTAAGCCGATTACAGTTATGCAAGCAAAGAATAAAGAAGTTATTGTAAGTGAATTGATTCAATTAAATACAATCTTTGTAGCAGTTTATAAATAATTCAGGTAAAGTATATTGGCTAATTATTCAATTGAATTTTGATTAGCTTAAGCATGAGTTTGAAATTGTTTGAAAGATAAGATCAAACTCAGGATTCGGTTAGGATGAGTTTAAGGGTATTCCCACAGCGCCAGCATCAGTTTGGCAAGAGTATACAGCTGTAAGTACTATTTTCCATGATAAAAGCTAAGTGATAAACATTTATATAAGTTCAAGCTAATAGGAGATTAATATAATATATATATAGGTCCATAAAAAAGCTGGAAAGTATCGCCATAAGGGATTGCCCCACTATGAGCTTCTTGAAGAGTTGTTTTCTGGTGTGGCGGCTTCAGGAAGATTTGCAAGAACTGGGGAGATTGAATCTGTAGCAGAGAGGGATCAGGTAGGATTGGAAATGGAGTTGAGTACAGGAGAATTGGGGGGTTTAGAGCAAGATGGAGAAGTGGCTGGTAGCCAGCCTAAGCATGAACTAGAAATTATTGGAAGTTCTATGCCTAATAATTCTGTTTTGGCTCAGGCTGGAAACTGGAGTCCTAGGTTGAGTGGAGGCTCTAGTAGCCATGGTTCAAGCTCACTTATACGAAGTCGGAGTGGACTTTCTGATGCTGGTGGTGAAGAGTGAGGAGATGGGAGTGATGGAGGCCATCGGATTAAGTGTGTCCATATAAGCAGGACACCTTAAGGCACACTTGCAAATGCACTGCTCGCTTTCCGCAATGAGGCTATTGAACAGAGAATTCAGAGCCAAACCAGCAAAGAAGAGCAGGCAATTAAAAAGTTCCTTGAGCTTTATGCAGAGTCAGATGAGTATAGTGAGTCTGATATCACGAAGCTGGTACTTGCTCTTTAGGAGAGAAAAAATGCTATTGGATTTTTGGCAATTGCCAAATATCCTGGCATCAGAACTAATTGGATTGCAACACAGCTTGCTTCTTAATTTATGTAATAGATATCTTTTATGTATTTGACTTGTGCTCCTATCAATAAAGTATTTTATTATTTGATAGTAGTGGATTATAATCTAATAATCCTTGCATAACTATACTTCATGCCTATTTAAATACAGCTGATAATCTCTCCACATTTCAGATGCAAGTTGATCTTGCAATCTTGCCATTCCCTGTTCATCATTATCTCTGTTGCCTTCATATGCATTCTCCACTACGACTTCTTCCTCCCTATTATCTCCTACATGTTCATATTGTTCTCCTGATCTCATATTTCCACTATGGCCTATTGATTATAAGTTAAGACAAGATCAATTCCCTCTCTCTTGACAACTTACCTGAATTTGAGTGTCTTCCTGCTTGACTCTCCTGTGACAGAAGCTCTTCAATTGAGTCTTCATTATCATCATTCAAACCTAACATATCATTTACTGAATCCAATTCCTGCTCTTGTTGATGCTGCTTAATAAAATTGTGCAAAGCTGTTAGAGCTAAGACAAGCTTAACCTGACTTTGAAATGGGTACTCTGCCACAGTTTTCAAGATTGGAAATCTTCACTTGAGGACTCCAAAGATTCTTTCAATTGAATTCCTCAACTGAGAATGCCGTAGATTAAACAGCTCTTCCTTATTTTGTGGCCTAATTTACATTGATAATTAGCATGCTTTAATCAATTAACAACTGTATTTAATTATACTCTATCATAATAGTCTAAGGATTCTTTTCCTCAAGAATAAAGACAAAATATAACATACCTATTACATGATCGGTACTGCTCACGTAGATGATATCGCACCCCACCGTATGGTATCAAGTACCCTTTCCTTAATACATACTATCCAGCATCACAAAGGTAGTACTTCCCTTCAGGTATTACAAATCCCTTATCAAATGCATCATTCAATACTTTTCCATCATGAGCAAACCCCTCCCATCCAGCCAAAACATAACAGAACTGGAGATCAAATGTACAGGCAGCCATAACATTCTGAGTTATCTGGCCCTTGCAGTTCCGATATATTCCCACATCTTGTCCTGGTATATGAGCTAGTACATGAGTACCATCAATTGCCCCTAGTACATTCTTGAAGTATAGATAGAACTTCTTATTTCTCTCCACTTCATATGGACACTCATTTACTGGGAGTTTAACAAAGCTAGTGTGTAGCTTTATCAAACTGTTTAAAACAATATTGAAGTAGCTATTAATCTCATATTTTATTAGTCTTCATATCAAACAAGTTATTAGACTATAGAAATTGTTAGTTACAGGCTAACGGTATCACCACTATGTTGAAACCTTTCTTGCACATCCCGATTTGAGGCATTCCGTTCTACAGTCCAAATAAACATGGCTACTGGCTTCTCTACCTTAACAAACTTTATTGAGACAAGAAGACCTCTATCTTCTAGCCATTGACATAGTTGAAGGAATACTTCATGTGGCATTCTTAATACCTCAATCACTCGTCTTCTATTTGTTGATGGAGCAAGTAGTTCTTCCACATAATCTTTCCCTGAAAGTATAGAGTTCCAACATTCCTGAATCTGATGTCGTGCTCCTGCTACATCGGCAACAGCTGTAGCAATATTCAACAGGAAGGTGGCATTTAGTCAAAGGGAAATATTGCAATCGCTGTGGTTGGCCTGATCCATATCATTGTCCATAATCTAGTAAGTAAGGTGGTATTGTTGGTTAGAAAGAATATGATTCTGCTGGACTGTAATTAAGAACCTTTTTTGTAGTCAGGTACTGATAATACTAATATTATATAAAATAATGAAGTAAAAAGGGTTGTATTTGAAGAATAGAAAAACAATTGACAATTTCATACTATATTACTTATAGAAAGCTTGAATTTATTTATTTTGAATTTCTTTTACAAAAATACTATAGTAAAAAATTCTGTTGTATTTTTATAAAAATACAATAGTATTTGTAGCTTGCCAAACACTTGGCCAAACTAAAATAAAAATACTGCAAAAAATACACCGTAAAAGTAGAAATACTATCGTATTCTTGGCTTGCCGAACAGGGCCTAAAATTGTTTCCTCCATAATCCTCAATACATGCTCTTATCTGTTCAGGCATGGAATCAATATAGGAATTGATTTGTTCCTGTAAGTACTTATTCCAAACCTAAAACAGCATTAGATAAAAGAGTCAGAAGTAACTTGAATAAATAAAATTTCAATTTACCTCTTCAAGAACCAGGCGAATTTGTCTTAGTGTCATTCGTGGCCCAATTTTCTCTCGTAGGATATCCTTCAGCTCCATCCAAATAGCTTCAATGGGAATTAAATCCGGAGAGTTAGCAGGCCAAACAAGCTTAGTAAATCCAAGCTGTTCACGAGGAATATCATGGTAATGGTGAATATATACAGGAGCATTATCCTCCATTGTCATGATATTCCCCTCTGAAAACTCTCTTTTTGCCTGACTTGTAAAGGGATATAGGAGGGGGTTAAGAATTCATTCCTGGTAAATATACCAGTCAATACCCCCCCTCTGATCAACCTTCTGAGTCTTTAATTCAGAGTTAGGAAATGGGATTTCTAATCCCATAGAGTTGGCATTGGTATTTGCTGCTAGCTCAAAATTATACTCTCTCTGAAGAGCCACCAGTACCTCTTTCCGCTGGTTGGCAGCCTCATATAGAGTAGTATACATATGATATGGGAGTTCATAACCTTGTAAATATGTAATAATTCATTAGTATTAAATATTACGTACATATTCAAGTTCGAAATAAATTAAATAAACAATTAAAAGGTAAAAAGTTTGAATCCAAAAATTATAAATAAATAACTTGAATTAAAACTGTACTTGTACATACCAGCTTTTCCATGAAGAATTGCACCCCAAAACATTACTGTTGCCCCTTGGGCAAACTTTCTATCAATGTTTTGGGGCCTGCATGCTTCTCTAGCTCAACGAAGTACCCCACAGGCTCTGCAGGATTGTAGGTTTCCAGTTTCAAAATAGGATTCATCAGTGAAGATGACATTCCTCCAGTCATAGTTTTGATACTAGTAACAAAAGGCAAGCCTCCTTGCCATTTGTACTGGGTTGAGGGTTGGTTTTCAAACTGGCTTTCGACAATAAATTTTGTTTTCACGCAGCACTTTTGAAATTGTTTGTCTGCTTACTTCAAGTTCCGCTTATGTTTTTAAAAAAATAATAATAATATTGTTAGTTACATTTTTAATATTGTTTAATTAAAAAAAAAAAAAGAACTATAATACCTACTTCTGCTAACTGTGTAAAGGTCATACAGCAGTGGTCTGCATCTTGCAGAGTTACCTCTACCAGATGGTCCTTTTGTACCTGAGTTAAAGCTTCATTGGAACCTTTCAATGTGTTTGGTAGTGGACTGAGATTCTCATTGCCACAAAGGTCTGGGTTTTGATTTTTGCTGGCTCACTGGTGTACAGTTCTGATGATATTTGAGCAGGTACTGATTAACACTCCTGTTTTTGCTGAAATATCCTTCAAACTCATCTTTTGAGCTCCGTCTAGCATCGCATATCCAACAACCTGCCCTCGTTTTGCCATAGATGTTGTCTTGCCTTGTGGTGTTGTCATTTTTCCAAATTTTCATGTTGTTGATATTCACACAACAATCAGAATTCCTAATCCAGGTATATATTCTCTGATTCCCCCTATTCTACCTGGGTACATATTTTTTTATCTTAATAATACCCTGAATTACACTAATTAATTGACTAGACCTATTCAGATTAAATGTGGGCCATAATGCACCCCTGTATGCCACCATGCAAGCCCAGTCCATTTCACAAACGTCTCGACAGGACAGGTATGCTACTAACATATTTCAGCTCCTTTAGGGACTAGTACCACAGGACTTTATTCTATAAAATACTATTATTTAATTACACTTTGCCAGTCGGGCTTTCATGGGGGGGGGAGACTGTAGCATGCTCGTGACACTCAAACTAATAGCCAGAGGTCATTATTAGGCCTATTCGGAGTGCTACAACGGATTCTCTCGTCCATGAAGAAACATTTGCGCTGCACTTACAAGCCCACATTCGGCAAGAGGGGGTTCTTGGTGTAGTAGTAATGCGATTGAACAAAGAGAAATGTGCTTGGGTGTGAACTTATTTAGGCCATATATTTTGATTGATGTATCACAATCTAAAATCATTTGAGGGATTACTGATCCAAATGCACCAAACTGGTGACCGAGTAATATATGATGGGTGGACACTTCCGTACCGTCATGGAATCGCACTCGACAGAGTGATATTCCCCGATGAAAACTGAAGTTGACCTTAAATAGTCATATTCAATCTTGTGTTCGGTTCAGTTGAATAATAACAACAAAACAAAGACTATATATACAATCATCCAAGTTCAGCGCAGCCATCATTCCATACCAGCCTTCATTCCCAAGCCACTGATTCCCAATCAGAGAATGCTAACCCATGGCTTTAAGTTCATTCATGACCCAGGAATGAAATCTACCAGTCACTCAGTATGCGTAGTGCATTCCAGACAACACCCGAATCTGCAGTTTGCTTGGTGGATAGCGGGTCAGGAAGGGGTTATTATTCGACGGAAGTTCCAATACATTGTGCTGGGCAGTGCTAGAGACCGGAAGTATAGTGGCCTATTTGTGTTGGTCTAGTGTCTGGTAAGAACATACTAAAACAATAAGGTCTCGCCGAATCTCTTGACTAGTCGCAATGGTTGTGAGCCGAAGCGTAATTGCTTTTTTTCTTCTTTTCGAGATGGCACTGCTTTCTTGCTGCCTTTAATAAAATGCATCCCAATATTGTTGCCGACACGCTGCCATGTTTGGGAAGGTATATTGAAGCCATCATATGGTACTAGGCACTAGACCCCGTCTAGTTATGCTCTCTTGTGAGAGGATGATGCGAGCCTCCGCGAGACTGTCAGTAAGCAATTCCCCTGTTTTTTTATAGTTTTAGCTGTTGGGTGGGAGGGACTACCTACCTATCAGCGGTCACTCCCGGGTACCGTTGGCTGTTACTGAAAATTGGGCCTGGAGCGGGTTTCACCCACATAAAGCACCCGATAATCCCAGGAATCACTCTAGACTCGGGGATCCAGAGCATTGGGATTTCGTGAGCGGATTGCAACACATCCTCGGACTCCGCAGCGTGCCTCTAATCCTCCAGTTCTCCTGGTATGCTATACAGAAGCGCATACCAGCATTCCAATATGCAACCCACTGTACCAAAATTGAGGTATAGGGATAAAAAAGGATACAGCAAGGCAATCACAAGTGGCCCATTTGCCGATTACCCTCCTCGGGGATCCTTGGGCCTCTTCTGCCTCTCTTCCCCCAAAAACCTCCCGGTTTTTGCTCTCTGCTTATCTTCGTCACCGAATTGGAATCTCCCCGCCAGAACTCGACCCGGGTTTCTTATTTATCTGCAAGAGCCACAACACCCGCGGGCAACACCGGGGCACATGATTGGAAGCACAACTAGAATCGAGGGGCTGTCGCTCGATATTCTAATCCGCTGTCGCCCGTCATTACCCAGAATCCCCTGAGGTCCACCCGTTCAATAGTCCTTGGAAAAACCCCGTCCAGAACGCCTAAAGGGAGTCTGACACTGCTCCTGGAGGGCTGCGGGGTGTATATCCCGGAAAAGATGTTCAGAAAAAAAATCCCTAGTATGTTAGCAACCCCCCTGCCCCTTAAAGATGTTACACCTAAAATGCCAAGAAGGAAGCGATACTCAGTCCGCCCCGTCTCAGCCCAGAAGAAGCACCAGCGCCCTTAGTGTTTCTTCCACGCTAGAACGTTCATGCGTTACCATTCGCAGAACACCTCTAAGGACGAGTTAGACCGGGAACAGTCTCTAGTGCAGGATCGAATCATTTTGTATCTCTGGACTTTTGCTCAAACTCTCCCTTCACAATTTTTGGCTTGATTCAAAAATCCAGATCTAGTGACAAAACAGGAATATCCAAGAGCTGTTCTATCGAGAATATTTTCACTCCTTCGGGTTTCCTCTCCCTGCCGTTGGAGGCGAATTGAGGTTTCCGGACTTTCTCATTTTGTTGCTTTAGAGGCATCAGGCTTCAGTCTGACTATCCCTTAGCCCAATATTTTACAAGTGTTTCTCCCCCACTCACCCGTCGCCACTACCCTTATCATAGTCACCCAGCCAGTGGTATAATCGTGGAATTTATCAAGGTGTCTTAAGATGCCCCACTTGTAAATAAATAAATCTATTTAGACAACGTAGGATAGCGATAATCGGCAGACGCAGCAGATGGTGATATCCCTCCCTGTGGACATCCTGTAACACTACAGAGCCATTGGACAGTCCAACAGCACACTCCGGGCGTCAAAAAGTAACCCCCCAGAAGAATTCTCCATAAATACCTGCCGCTCTCCCTCTCTAGGTAATCGGCCAACCTCAGCCCGGGCAGCTACTAAATTCAGAAAGAGCGGCGGCATCCCACCGTATATTCGTAAGTTCTCCCACCCTTGTTCACCTGATCCGAAGATGAAAGGTCTCACAACATAAGGCGGTTTGGCCCTGACCAACTTCCATGGGGGGAATCAGCACAATGAGCACGCGTAAAGCAGGCCACACAGTCTATCAGAAAGTCCACGAAAGCAGCCGCAACAGCTGAATCAGTAAGGCTAAGGAGAGCGTTACGGGAAAGCGTGTAAAGGGTGAGAATATGACAAAATTTTCTCCGCTCATGCCCAAGTTCATCAAGTGTTGACAGTAATCCCCATTGCTCCCACCTTTTTGCAGATGGCGTCAAATTTTTCTAATTGTCGAAATTACTAGCCAAGGGTAGCGCATCCCGGTTGATCGTGGAGCTTTAGAGACCGTCCGAGGTGGTGTCTTCTGTTCCGGAGATGTAATGATCTGCGAAGACATTTCTCCATACATGTCTTTCCCTTCTTATCACCGGTATCTGTGGAGGAATGGGGACATACACGTGAGGGATAGGAGTAGGTAGTGGTCCATAGAAGGACCGAGATCTTTTCATTATCTTTTGTATATATTCCAAACTCCATAATTGGATTAGCGAAGACGCCGAACGAGAGAACGAAGTTTCTGGCCATACCTTTCCTACATCCTCCAAACCGTTCAAACCTCATTGTTGTCCTCTCCCGATACCACTACGCGATCAACCCCCCCCCACATCTCTCCCAGTTCGTCTCCCACACCGCTCGGGCGGGTTCGATGGGCTAACCTCGTTTGCCTCGTTGGTCCTGTTTGAATGTGTATGGTACGGCACTATCTTAATAACTTTGTACAAAAATATGACGTAGTAGAGAGAGTATACCATGGGCACGTTTAAGCAAGGAGGAGTTTTGGTATGAAGGTAGATTGGTAGTAGTTCTTGTCCTTAATCTCTTTAAGTGAGATGGGTGGTAAGGCCTATTTATACAGGTGTGCATCCTTCGAGTAACTAAGAGAAAATATAAGGAAAAATATAAGTGTCGACATGTTTAACTGTAACATAAGTGGGAAAAACATAAGTGCGAATGTGTTTGACCTTGAAGAACTGCCAAGGAAATTCTATAAAACATGTGTATATCTCAAGTGGTGTGAATGAATAAACTGTAAGAAATAAACCTGAACACCAGATAAGAAAACACGCCATAATCGTGTAATCGTATCATGAAATATCAAATGAAATATACATAATACATACTCCAGCTGTAGTAATGTTCATAACCAAGAAATAATACTAAGTAGAGGAATATACAATATTATCAAGAAGAATATACATATGAAACGAATTAGAAAATTTAACAGGTCCTGCGTCGGGCATGCCCATTTGCGGGACAGGTCTCCCATCTCTGAGCCAGACAAGTAAACCTGGATTCGAACACTCAGGGACTGTAAATGTATTTGATGAGTGGTATATGTGTGATGGTGTCGTAGGGATTGCCTTGAGAGGGACAAGAGCTAGATGGCGATTAGCTGATGATTTTCATGATGGTATTATAATCCCCATAGTAGAGTGTTGCCATGTTTGAGAGGACTCGGACAGATGTGGCAGAGCATGGGAGCACCGGTACATGCAGAGACATGTATGGGAAATGTATCAGTGGAGGTATACATGTATGTGGTGCCTGTAGGCACAGATGAGTATGAGGGTTTACCCTCTTGTGGTGTCTTCCATCTATGTATCAGATAGCCTGCCACCTTTCGTGGACAAGAACAACACACTTCTCCACATCTCCGATCCCACTACAAACTGTGCAAGTCCACCACCTCCATCATTTCAGGATATATCTCTCTGGTTGTTTCTCTAGGACAGGAGAATAAGATTTGAGGAGCAAATTTGCTTACCCAAATTAGAGGTGTTGACTTGAATGGCTGATAGAACTGTATAAATATAGCAAGAAATAGGTGTTGTGGAAGCCAGTGTGCTCCACACAGTTGCTGTTTTGCAGGATCACGTGGGCTAATACGGCGGTGGCTGCATACGGAGGCGAGTTCGTGCTTGGTTTCCGGAGGGCCGCGATTGTCGCAGGTAAGGAATTGGGGGAAGAAGATTTGCCAAATATCTTCCCTATACTCTCTCCGGTTTTTCTTAGCTCCTTATTACATGAGATCTTGAGAGCCCCGCAAGGAGCTCGCAATCAGTTTACAAAGAATCGGATCGAGTGTGAATAGCGGTTTTGACAAGAGGAGTGATATTCGATCCCTGTATTCACTCCTCTTCTTACACCTGTTTGGCACTGGCATAAAGCCATTCCCGCAGATATTCAGTGCTTTGAACTATCGAGACGGATACGCCGGATACCCCTTCTGGAGTCCGAGTGGGAAGGAGATCTAAGGACAGGTTTTAAAGGTCAAATAGCTTTTCTACACTAGTAGTCCAGATATATGCAATAAATAGGGGCTTCGTGTGATGTCTAGATTTCCTATTGACTACCATGATTCCCTCGTTGTTTGTCTAACAAGGTTCATGTCTTTAATTCGGATGGCATAACTTCTATGATGGGTCATAGCACTCGGATATAATATATCAAGTCTGAAAACGCAAAGCTATCATCCGAGACGATAGGAAGGGCACCGGATAGGCTGAAGTACAATACACTTTTTATTTATTCATAGCACAACAGCCTGGTTGGCGCAATGGTAGCGCATCGGTCTCCTATTTCTACGGAATTAGATATCTGGCGGTTATGGGTTCGAGTCCCATGCTGGGCTTCTTTTTACATTCCCTCCGCCATAGTTGCCCCAGCACCCCAGGTAGGCGTTGCGCGGATGTGCCTTGACCAGTATGATACCACGCACCTAAGTCTCTTGTAGCAGGGATAAGCAGTCGACGTATCTAATCTCCGTGAAGACCTCCGCTATATTTCGTGCAATGCCGGAACTTTCCGGCCTTGAGCACCACTTCTTTTTTCCACTCTTCCATTGTCACACTAAGTAGGGAGATTCCCTACCTTCCCAATCCGGCCCAGAAGACCAAATGTTTCGAGCCCAAGGTCAAGCCGTAGTGGGCCGCTAGAGATAACAGGGGAAGATTTCAACTCAGACTTAACAGAGCCTAGAGCAGAAATAAAGCTTCTTGCTTGACCTGCAAGCCTGCTACTTGAAGCAGCATCGATAGTATGTCTAATCCATTCATTTACCGCTGGAGAAGCCAACACTGACAGCCGGCAACACCCAGGATTTTCGGTGAAACCGTATCCCAATACACTCGAAATCTTATCCCAAGAGGAGCTAGAGCCGGGACTTCACAGTGGGCTTGAACCGCCACGAGTTTCGCCCAAGCATGCAAGTACTTCGAAGAAGTGGCTTGTCATCAAGCATACCGTATTAGACTTGGAAGCAGGTCAGGAGGAGAGCAAGGCGCAGAGTGAAGCTTTTTCACGATATCCGAACTGCCGTTCAAATGTTGGCTAAAATATTCTGCCAGATTCAAAAAGTCCGGAATGGACAACAAAAACAAAACCTGAAAGGGAAATCCTGTGCGGAATATCTCCTGCTCTCCTGAGCGTGCTCCTCCCTCTATTGTAGGTCAAAAGGATTTCTAGAAGGCTTTGTGGTGGAAGTTGATTTATGGTTCGTCACAGGATATTGAATGGATGGCGAAATTTATATGCTTAGCGGACGGTTTGGCAATTTTTTATTTGCTTCCCATATTCCCCCCAGGGGGTGCGAGTCGGGAAGCCCGGGTGAATTAGGGAGCGGACTAGATTTGGTGAGCACCCCGGAGCATATTTACTACGGTAGGAATTCTCCCCCCTCCTGGGTTTCGTTTGTGTCACAGAGCGCTATCAACCATCCAAGCGAGAAAGGGTTTCACACAGACACCACTCGATAATCCAGGGAATCTCGTTGTCCCTAAAATATATACTAATCGATCCATATTGGAAGCCGAAAAACTTCCACATTGTGACTGCCGCACCGTTGGCCAACCAGAGAACAAAGGTTGGATATGGCGGAGTTTGTGCGAAGGTGATGAGTTATGTGAGGACGTAGGGGTTAGTACATCCAAGAAGTCAATGGTGCTTCTAGGGTGGGAGTTAGGCGAAGAGGAAGGCTAAGAAGGCACCGGCGACAACTGAGGAAATCATTAAAAGTCAAATTTTGAGGTTTGGAAGGGCTTGATACTTGCCAGCGTCACATCATGATTATTAGAGGCACTGATATAGAAGGTAGCAGGTCTGTTTAGCAGTAATGGGTTGAGGGGATATGGCGTGATCGAGAGGGATCGGGCGTCCAGAATCCGAGGAGGACGTTAAGGGAAGTATCCAGAAGTTCTGTTAGACACCAGGTGTGCATTTCACCACTGCGGAAGCTGGACGTGACACAGGGAGATATGAGGGGTTTCTACACGTACCATCTCAAGATCGCGCATATATAGGGAATACCCTGAATAATAGAAATGATGAAGAACCCAAGTTACTCTCTCCCTTACATAGCGTAATTTTATGAATCTACAGCATCGCGATTTCACCGGCAATACACACTAAATCCCTAGACTCAGCCGCATTCCCCTAATCCTCCAAGATTCATGGCATGATATACTAGAGCAAAAGCACCGGAATTTCCACTAAATAACCTCGGTTATATCGACAGCTCTCCCTCCAACAATCACGTTCCACGCCCAATTTATCTCCACCCCCAAATATGAATCTCCCCTATCACGAGGCTACTCCCCCGGTTTTCCTATCTAACAACAAGCAATACAGCACTCATTCATAGGATCAGGGACCATCTTCTAAAGTGCGGGCAGGATGAAAGAGTTATAGCCCCCTATTTTACTGCATATAAAAGTACATGCATGGAGAAACCTCTCCGTAAATCATGACAACCGCTGAGCACAGCAACCCACCTCCTGCATTTCCGAAAGCTCCACAATCAACTATAACCCGCTACCCTTCACCACCAATTCCCTCAACTTCAGCAATATCATATTTGCACTTTAATCCCCGTAGAAACTATAAACACACAGATTTCAGTGGGCAGCAGCCACCCCCTCCGTGCCTTCTCTTGCTACAGCCCTCATTTCTTTCTGTGCTCCTTTCGCCATGTCATAACCCAGGTTTCACGGGTCCTCCAAAAGCACCCAAGTCCCGTTCCGAGAGCCCTCCCCGGGCCAGAATTTTGAGTTTAAGTCCAGGCTTGTAGATAAGGTCTAAAAGACCTAAAAATCCAGAGTTTGGATCATGCGCCTACCAAACACCCCCGTATTTGGATGTGGGCTCTCCCTTAACTTTTACCCCCTGCGTATAAGATACAAGGTGTAATTGGGAGAACAAATGTCCTGATATTATTACAAGTCTGCGAAAAGGTTTCCTTTAGTATTAAGAGCGGACCTAACCTCGAAGGTACAGACCTGGGACAAAAATCCGGATTTCAAGTCCGAATCGGGCGGGTGAGAGACGGGGCCTCGCAGCCTGGATCCTGGAAATTTGATGTGCAGCGCATCCGCCAGAAATATCCTAAGTTCACACCCGACAGGATTGGCATATCCTACGATACCCCCAGAACGAGGCCTTGGCCTAACTAAGATCAATAGTGGTGCCCCAACTAAAACATTATTTGGGAGAAACCATCCATTAAACAAACCCAATCGAGTGACATCACATGATCTGACATTGCTGATTTGAGCACCCCCTAAAACGTCCGCATCTAGGGATGTAGGTTATGGTTATCGAGCGAAATGCAAGCACCTCTATTGTGTCCATCATTAAGACGATTGGGGGTTATAAAGCGGGTTCGCTCCCCCTTGCCACTTGATCCGATAAACTATCTGCTGTTTTCAAAATCGTCAAACCACAAAATTCGCCCTTAAAGAGGAGGTAGGAGGCAACTAGTCAGGGGGTATCGCATACGGATGAATTAGCCATTTCTATCCAGGCTTCTCTCCTTACTTTTCTTCCTTCTTTTCTTCCTTCTTCACTTCTCCATATCGAGGAGTTAGTCAAGAAAGGGCCCTCGATAACCCTAAACCCCGGTAACAGAAGGTCTACAAACGAGTGCGCAAGTAGCTCAGGCATTCGTAAAATAACATCATATATCTTTCCCCTGCTTATTTCCCCTACTTTCCTCTCCCTCAGCAAAGAGATATAGGAACTCGCAGCGCGCCCGTGAAGGCATCGAGTGCACCCTGGGCCTGCTTGAAACAGCGGCCCAGGTAAATAAATCGAGAGTATGGCGATATGCGAGGTGGAAATCAACTCCACGACCACCGTGCCCCCTCCCCCCCGTAGGATACCAGCAACCTTTTATATATATATGTATACCAGCGCAACTCAGCGCTTCGCCCACAAAGAGAGCAATACTCGCACCTCTATGCCAGAAAACTCAACGGTAGGAAATCTCGAAAAAAAACCCTAAAATTTCAAAAGAAACGAGCCGGATCCAAGGGGGTTTTCCTAACCTACCTATTTACTTAATTTCAACCCTCCAAAGACTTGAGCTATACCGCACAGAAGTGTAATTTTCGTGAGAGATGATTCATTCCGATCCAAATGAATCGTGGCGCGATTCCAACCCCGGCATTGTCCAAAGAAAGAAAAAAAGCACCAACCAAGTCTGAGCAGCGTATGCTATCCGCACAATTGCAGTCCATTTTTCTCTCCACTTTTTCCATTCTTCTTGTATATCCCTCTCGCGGGGTCTATTTGTGTATTTGCGAAAGTATCGTTGCCCTTATTACTGATTCCTGAATTGGAACTCAGGATGAAGTGTGCGGGGAATCGAGTTCCGCTAGTATAACATCATGCACAATAGAAAGAGTTTTATGGTGTAAACTTCCCCACAATATATGGTAGAAATTTTATACCATGCGGGAATTCGGCATGGCTGGGCCCCATTTGACAAGCCACTAAATAGAAATACTGAATATTTCTGAAAACAGTGTGTCTTCCGATCCTTAAACAAGGTTAGGTCGAACGCAAAAATAAAGATTATAGTTTCATCGAAGTCCTCTCCTACCCAAAGCAGTAGGCAGCATGGCCACTCGTATGATAATATAAAAAATGTTGCAGGCATCGTAGAGCACATGGAGGGCCCTATGTTGGCCCGCACGAAACAGGCTTCCTCAATATACGAGCAGCCCCTAGGGCATGTCATCACGGGTCGAGTTAAATAATACAAGTGATAGTACAATAAAATGAAGGAAATTTGGCCCAACCTCAACCCGCATCTCAACAATAGCGGGAGGACTTCCCGCAGGAACCCGGAAGGCATCCAGAAAGGGTCTGGCATGATTTCACGCTAAGATCTGGAAAATCAGCTTCTAAATTCTAATTTTTCTAAAACCCGAACCACCCCCTCCCCCCCTGGTTCAGATTTGAAAGGTTAGGAAATCTAGAAACTTGTACATCTTTGGTCAAAATATCACAAGACCGCAATTCTCCACAACTTGGGCATTATTTCTCAATACACAAAATGGAGAATTGACAAGCCGCTGTGGGGCACAATCCTATGAGAGATCATTTCCTGGTTGTAACCATTATGCTTCATATGTGTGGTTTCATCTTACTGCAATGATCATATTCTAGCAGTCTATAAAGCCGTTTCCACTATAGGAATGGTCTGCGACCTAGCTCTCCAGCCCAAACTCCAGATTCCCCTAAATTCCCGCGGGAAGTCCTCCACTCAACATCAATTATTGCCAAAAATACGCCGATGGGTATGGTAGCCCGAAACTCGGCGATTTTTCGCAGCTCTCCCCGGTTGCGGTTAATACCGGCAGTGAATTGGTCCTCTCACAGGCAGGGAGGGTTGAAGGTGTTGTAACGTTCCTGCCAAGCCACGGAAACGTATCATTGCCCATATCAAAAGAGACAATCCTACTCAATTTGGGAACGCCTACGATCACGAGCCTACTATACTGGTACTAAAGCTGAAATCTACGAGCAGTCTGCACCAGTACCAGATACAGTACCTCGGGGTGGTAATTTATATGATCAATTGAGGCGGTCATGGCGTTATCACGTTGCCGCGAAAATAGACACTTCTGCTGTACCCGAGTAGATGGGCAAGTGACGACAACGTTTGTCAGGAAGCTATTTCCCAACCAACCTGCTCCGCGTAGTCCTTCGACACGACAATCCGTGAGAGGCACATTTTTCCCAGGAGTTTTCCATTTCCATCGCCCAGCAGAATTCCCGAGAATGGATGGCCGGGAGGAAACCTCCAGCCCAATTGCCCCCCCCCCCCCAGCCGGTGATAAATCTCAATTGCCATATCAGGATGACAAATAGGATCACGTTCCCCAGACCACTAACGGCAGATATTACAGGCCCCCAAAACCGGAAGGCCGCGGAGCAGGTCTTTCACTTGGAGCTGGCTTGAACGTGGGCGAGTATGCTAGCCGATGAGCAGTATATAAAACATTCCCCCCCGTCTACCCCCTCATATTTATGGATACCTCGCTTCGTCTACTTCAACTCAACCTCAACGCTGTATGCACGTCCTAGGTTGTCTTGTTGCGGGAGGGTAGCGGAGTTAATTGTCTCCTAACTTTCGATTCAACCCCAGGGGTCCTCCGCGACCACCTGAACATCGAATCGCCCACCCCGTGCGATGAAGCTTCCTTGGTCCCTTCAGAGTGGGAGGCAACTCAACGCAATCCTCTCCAATTCCTGTCGAAGCCCTCCACGGGAGATGATCCGAGGAGGTACCTGTTTATCGGAACACTCGAAGGCCATACAAATGACGCTCGAAATTTCGCCCTACTTTGAAAGGCCAACATAAACCCGCTATTCCATCAGTCACAGACACGTTGATAAACAATATTGGTGGAAAAGCCCTCGGGGTTGTACCGAATAAATATCCGATCAACCGCCGACATCAACACCGGAAAACGCGCAATTAGAACATCACAACACCCCGAAATCTTGATGGAAAATACTGTCGCACCTCGCTATAACGAACGCCAAGAGTTTCCGGTTTTTCATCCGCTATAGAGAGGATTGAGAAGAAATCCCTTAATTTATAGCAAGAACCATTTATGGGAGCGGAGGGGTGAATTGCCAGAGGATTCGTCCGTAACAGCGAGGCCTCTCGGATGAAGAGATCCATTAAAGCGAGGCGCGACTGTATCCGTATTTCAGAACGAGAAAAAAGCGCTCCATGCCCTGCAGTCGCACTGGAGTTTAATAAGCCCACAGCCCAACCATTGAACGCTTGCTGGGCCCACCAGCGAGCTCCCGGCACTTCCCTAAATCGGTCCAAAGGCTCGACAGCGGTCACCAATGGCCATCCTGTTCCCCCGGAATACCCTGAGATCTCATCATACTCAGAGTACTCTCCCGTGAACTGATGTCTACAACTCTTTACTTACTTCAACATGTGTTGGTGTTGAACTGGCGCCGAGATTAGTGGCTGGAGCGGTTTACTGCAGCCCAATATCTCTTGTCCCGATTCCGGTTCGGGTATTCTACCGGAATAGCGGGACACGCCCAGTTCAAACAACAAGACTGGCACTGGAGAGAAGGAGCGCGCTAGTCGCACTGTGAGAAGTGAGGATAGTAGTCCCTCGCGACACTAAAGCGACGGCAAGGTATTTGGGTCGATATCGTACAAACGGCAGCAAGAAAATTCCGGTACCGGTACTTATCGCAAGTGACACTACGGGGAAGACACACCGCAGTCGGGCAATCAGGAACCATGGGAAGGAGGAATTACATGGTTAACTATTTGAGGGCTCAACCACCGTCACTCGGCCAAGTTCTCACGAGCCCGCCTTACAGTGGATAAGCAGATGAGCTAAATATTTTCTTCCATCCATAGACTACCGGTATTGGAGGAGCGCGCCCCTCTCCGGTGGGCGTGAGTCGAGATGTCGATATCCACAGCAATGCACCAGATCCGGAGATACTCGTACAGCAGCCTCAACAGGGCGGCACAAAAAAACAAAGAACCCTGGCTTTTTCTCTTTCCCCATCCAACATGCGCGCGATTCCCAGGAAAACCCCAAACACTCTTCCCCATTCAGCCAGGCACTGCACAGTGCCCTGGTTACTATCACAGGGTCCTTGTTTGAACAAGGGAAACCTTCTTCAAATACCGCATTTGCCAAGACCATCCGAAAGCTTATACGTAACGTCATTTTATCCCAGTTGGGCCCCGCAGCTCCCCCGGATATATCGGCATTTAATGCTCTGCGTGCAATCGGGAACTCGCTCCACTGGGGAAAAAGAAATGCCTCAGGGATACTTAAGTTGGTGGTTGTCTGCCCACTTTCTCTCCCCCTTCTTCAAGTTCGCTTTGGATAGTACTCTCAGAGGTGAGTTGCGAAGATCCCACCCATCGAACCGAGGGAAGAAATGCTTACAATTTTCAGAGGTTAAAGTGGTTCATTGCAGTTCCAATTACGTCTCTGCTCTTCTTGCCCCAATTCTTCTACTTCAGGGTACCATACCGCCCCCCTCTTGCTCCTACCGTTAGCTTTTATCGCTCTCCTAACATTGCGACCAGAATTTCAGCATGCCCGCACTACAGTCCCACCTCTACAAGCGCGAAAACTGGGCGAGCAAGGAACGCGGGGTAATCGTCGTCTTCTGCATCATCGGCGCCCTGGCAATTTTACTCGGAAGCCTGTTCATTCACAAGAAGCTCGCAGCGAGGAGGGCAAGATCTCAGAAGTGAGCGTGCGGCGTCTGTTTGAATCCGACAACAAGCGGGGGTGTTTTTCTGGATTACTTGATGCTCTTAGGTGCGCGGGTATGGGTGGATGTATCAGACTTGCTTTTTTTTAAACCCCGTCGACACCAGAGCATGGATCGATCGATTGATTGATGGGTGGGCGGATGGTCGTATGATAATTCCGGTGCCAGTGCCAGGATGTATTAATAGGTGGATAGTTACGATTTCTACTGTACCCGAATATCGGAGGAGTCTGGCTGAATAAATAAACGGGATGCGGGGCTTTCATAAAGAATTGTGCGCCGCATCGTACTGTTTTTCAAACTTCTGTCTCTTTCCTTCTCCCTTCCCCTCCCTACGATACCGGTCTTCTCTTCCCATTTTGAATTATAATTGCGTCCAATCCCCCCGTATGATGGTCTAGCACTTTTTCCCTCGCCACTCGGAGCACTACGCGTAAATGGCTTGAAAGTCACTATCAGGCTATCGGGGGGAACCGTGCGTCATCGGCCCAGGGGATGTTCAAACTGACAGGTTAACAGAACCGCGAAAACCGGTTGGTGAATACCAGCACCTTCAGTGGGCTGATGCTATCCCGTCAGGGAAGCGCTTATCCCCTCAACACCTTTTATCCCTGAATGGGGAGCTTTCAGCCCTAGCGGTGACAGCGCATCTCAATCACTTCTTACAGTTCAAATACCCCGGATAAAGATGTAAACAGTTAATCCAGGTTAACCCGTCCTAATCCCTGTCCCGCGCGAAAAAAAAAACCCTTTCCGATGTCCTTGTTTCCCTGATCTCGTGTCCACACTAACTTAACTCAACACTCGCTCGCCTGCTAAGCTTCACCCCAAAACTAGCCTGCTAGAACCCGTGGAGACTTAAGCGAACGCGGCGAGTATCATGCGAGGACGCTAGGGTACGGAATCTGGGAAACCTAACCGGACCCTTTCGGCTTGTCCTTCCCACCCTTTACATACGAGTACCGGTACATCATATTATACCGGTACCGGCATTCCCTCTACCGCATCCGCCCCTCACTCCCGCTCCATACGGCACCCAGTAATCCCTCGCCCTCGCCCGCGAATCGAAGAAGTAGTGGAATCGCGAGTTTACAAGCGGTACTCAAACAGCCCTGTCGCGTGCTCGTTCGAGCCCCAACCGGCAAATCACGAGCATTAAAGCGACCACATGAATAACGGTGCGGGGATTACTGTTTGGTCTTGGCATGTCCGCGTGGGTGGGCCGCGTGGGTGGGCCGCTTACCGTATGTGGGTTTCCGAGAGCGCTGCCAATGTATTTTTTTAACGGTTAAGCTTTTCGGCATGTGGATCTGCGGAGCTTGGCTTGTGGTTGGTTGTTTCTGGCAGCAGTCTGCCGTGCGTGTCGGTCTGCATTGCGAGGTGGTGGCCTGAAGTACATGTACCGGTACGGTACTCGCGCATGGCACAAGATTTAAATTTTTCAGGAGGCGCCCATTCTGAGAATGCGAATTCCTGTTTGGAATGCCGGCACTGTGCATTACCCATCCCGTATCATAAGGTAGGTAGTGTGGTGTGAAAAGGATCGCGGGGTTCAGAAAAATTATGAAGCCGTGGAGGATATATGGGTTGAGTGGGGGGTGTTGGGTTGCCATGTATCATCCCCTTTTCCACTATACCGTATTGAGCCGCATACAATCCCTGGGGTCACTCTTACACCAGTTCACGAAATTACTTGTATACCATACTCGCATGATTTGCTATCCAACGACAGAATTCAAATTTTTTGTTTTAACTAGGTAACTTAAACATTGGAGTCGTCACCTATTTTTCGCAAAATTTGGTGTTAAATCAAGTGTCTAGACAAAACTTTTGGCTTAGTGTTTCAAGGACATGCCCCCGGGACAAGATTGTCCTAAATCGTCGATGAACATTTGAGCAAACAAGCATAGACACAAAGAGGGATGGATTATAATCACGACGGTATTGAATCTGCCATACTAAAGACTCAGACTTACATTGTTGCGGGGATTGGCTGACCAAGTGTCCCAGAATTGTACCGATTGCGGTCGACTCCACATTGGGCTCACGATTGCGTGCGCAGTGCTGAAGTTTTCCATCCCACAAATACCTCCGCCAGATTGAGAGTGTATCGTGTAATCGCCTCAATGTTCATTATTTCGGCAGTGTCCAGGGTATCATACCCGACAGACACAAAGCGGGTGTCTGGGAGTAGAACATATCTCATTACTCGGAGAGTAGACACGGAAGAGTCTCATAGGGGAATAGCACCACAAGCGATCCGATGCAACTTGCAATGGGGTGCCCACCCAAGCCGCCATTCACAGTAGCTCACTTGGGCTGCTATCCCCAATTCTTCAACCACCCTCCACGCCTATACCCATAGGAATCCTCTCATGATGATTTACCACTTGTTGTAGAAGAGTTGCAGTGGATGGAGTACCATACTAGCTCCACCCAACAAATCTACATGCCACCGGACCCACGGGTTTCACCAGAATGCATAATTCGGCCAATAAAGAACTGGAGCCGGAAGGTGCACAGAAGGAAGGTCTCGAGGGTCTGCTGGCTCGCCTGCTTCCATCACTCATATGGAATTAAACCGGGGTGCATAGCTAAAATTGCCAACCTAAAACATCTCTTTGGAAACTTTATTTTCCCCATCAGGTTTCCTTGAAGGTAAAGGTTTCAAGGACAGTGATTGTGAAATTTACCTGCACAAATGGGATTGGAATTTTTTTTTTTATTATGACAAGCTAGAAGACCTCTACATACTGATCAATAACAAATAGAATGATTGCATATATTATTTAGAATTGTATGATCCAGTGTAATAATTATGATAGCACATAGGTGGATATTGGATATCTATTCCACCTCGCTCACTCTCGGAAATCCCCTGGGTTCCCAAGCACCTAGGGGCTTGGTGAAGGTGTTAGAAAATTGACTTCTAGTAGGGAATTTCTGTTTGGTGATAGAAGAGTACCTTAATTTGTTTTTTCTTTTCAAATTCTAAAGAAGAGAGTAATGGAAATGAAAGAACTTGAACATGATATTGCCAGGGTTTCAAAGCAGGGGAAGCGAAGCACTTGACAGACTTCTGGAGATTATATCTTAATCTCTATACTAGAGATAGTAGATCAAGCTGATAATCAAGAATGAATATAATCTACATAGTATATTTTTCCCTTTTGCTTTCCTCCTATACACTATTATCTTCTATTTGTAATTAATCTTTTTACTTGGAGATTTGCATTCTGGTTAGTGAGGAGGCAGTCTTTAAAAGTGGTATATCAGAACTTTTTATACAGGTTTGAAAGCTCTAAGGACTAGGCAGAGAGGCTTTGCAGATTGGAAAAGAAAATTATTTGTAGGAGCTGGTTTAAGTGTAGCTTCTAAACAGCAGGATTTCAGTATAACAAACTATAAACATATACTTCTTGATGACTCATTTCTCTTCTTCCTAAGTCCAAACAGTATGAGAACTTTTGAACAAATAGTACAACAGCAAAGCAAACAGTAAACAAACAGGGATCCATGGCACCAGGTCAATCAAAACTAAGTAAGTGATAGGCTGTGAAGCGAAACAATTCCAAGCTTACTCATATAATAAGATTGCACAACTTAGTTGGAAAAAAACTTTTCTCTTTCTCTTTCTCTTTCTCTTACACTCATACTAGTATGCACACTTTCCCGCTAACTATTGTGTACTCTTCTGACTAATATCTACTGACAGAAAAGACAGAAGTATAAATTGCAACTATAATATTATAGCCTAGAACAATAAACTGTAAATCAAGTTCCCTGCCCCTCTCCCAGGTAAGTCCTGTACATACTGACAAGTACAAGCTAATAAAGGAATAACAAACTCATACTATCTATAGCCTCCACTAAGCTCTTCTATATTTCTTCTACAAGGATCTAAACTTTCACATACTCTATCATTCAAGGACTTTTTCTATGTCAAAGTACTTTTCAGAAAACGCTTATTCTGTTGGAAGTTCAAGCTGCTCCCCACACCTTCCCAGTACCTTCCCTTTCTCCTTCCCCTTCTCTCTGTCCTCCTCATTCCCTTTCCCTCTCCTTCTTCATTTCCTATCCCCCCTGCTTCCCTTATTGCCCTGTTTGCTTTATTCTTTGCCTTTCAGGTAAGCAGTGGAGAGTGCTAGGGATAGCCCATGGCAGTGCACAAGAGAATTGCAGTAAAGCACACAGCAGGGTACTGGAGTATGGGGCAATGGTGGTAGAGCCCAGGAGCATAGGAGAACAGCGGTGGAGCACTGGAGCATGGGAGAGTATGGTAGAGGGCTGTGGGAAGGAGGACAGTGGAGGACCATGGAAAGAATACAGGAAAGCGTGGGAGAGCGTGCAGTAGAGGACCACAGAAAAGCATGGGAGAGTACGTAGTAGAGGACCACAGAAAGAGTACATGAAAGGTGTGGTGGAAGAGCAGCATGGAATAGTATACAGTGGAAGCGCAAGTTTGTCTTTCTATTCTTATTAGCTTTTCATGTTTGCTTCTGTGTGGGGGATGTACCTGTATGGGGGGGGGACATGAGTTTGTCTTTTTCCTTTGTTAGTTTGTATGTTTGTCTGTGAAATAGAGGACTTACCTGGAGGGTGGGAGACTGTGGTTTGTTGGTATCGTTCATGGTAAATATATTCTCCTATGTTTACCATTAGTTAGCAGAGTATATAATAGTAAGGAGGTGGGGGAAAGAGAAACTTGAAGAGAAAATCTTTTCTGTGAGTTTAGCAATCCTATTCTGTAAATAAGCTTGGCGTTGTTTTGTTTCACAGCCCATCACTCAGCTGGTTTCCGATTGGCCCATTGCTATGATTCCTGTTTGTTCTCCATTGCCAGAGCCATTGCTACCGCTGTTCTACTGGTTCTACTACTTATTCAAATTTACTTTTCAAAAACCTGATTTCAAGCAATAAAAGCAAATCTGAAGAAATCAAACAAAGTTGTCCTATGCTTCCTCTTGCTTGCATGCTTTTCCTTCCCTTGTAAAGACTTCTGTACTAACAAAAAAAAAGCAAATACCATAGCTCCATCCTAATACCTTCTCTCTTCTCCAACAATCTCTTGGAACCCCTAAGATGTGTTGGAAATACTGTTAGACATGCTCTCCCTTCCTCCTATGCTTTTCTTACTTCTTTCTCACTATCCTCCATTCTCCTATCCTCTATCTCCGTACCTTAATTAATTGATTATTTTTTAAAGAGAGCTGCTACATGTTGGAAGTCCAAAGCTGCACCTCACACCTGCCCAGTACCCTCCTACTCTTTCCCCCCTTCTCCCCATTCCTATTTCTATTTTCCTGTCCCCGTAGTCCCCCTCCCTGTCTTTCCTTCTTGCATTGTTTGTTTGTTTGTTTGTTGTTGGAGAAAGTGCGTTGCCGGGACATGGGAGAGAGTGCATGGTAGAGCACAAGAGCACAAAGAGAATGGTGGTGGAGTGCTGGAGTACGAGAGAGCATGCAGGAAAGGCGAAAACAGAGCCACAGAAAGAGTGTCAGAAGAGCATGTGGTAGAGGACCGCAGAAAAGTATGGGAGAGTGCATGGTAGAGGACCGCAGCAAAAGTGCATGAAAGGCGCAGCGGAAGAGCACGGCAGAATAGTGCACGGCGGAAGTGCAAGTTTGTCTTTCTATTCTTTGTTCGCTTTTCTTTCTTGTTTGCTCAGAGGATATGTGGGCTTACTTGGTAGGAGGGTGAGACATGAGTTTGCCTTTTCTTTCCTTTGTTAGTTTGTGTTTGTTTGAGAAAGGGAAGCGGAGGACTTACCTGAGAGAATGAGGGTGACTGTAGTTTGTTGGTGTCACTCATGGTAGATATGTTCTCCTATGTTCACTGTTAGTCAACTGAGTATATGATAGTTAGAGGAGTGGAAGAGAGTAAAAGTAAAAGTTTTTCTTTGCCTTGTGCGATCCTTTTGTATATGAGCTTGGCATTATGTCATTCAATAGCCTGTCACTTGGTGGCTGACTTCCGATTGGCTTATTGCCACAATTCCTGTTCCTTCACTGTTAGCAGAGCCATTGCTACAGCTGTTCCACTACTCATTCAATACTACAGGAGTGTGGGAGAATGGTGGAGGAGCACTGGAGAGTACATGGCAGAGTACGGAAAAGTATTGGAGAGCGCACAGCAGAGTGGGAAAGAGTACTAGAGAGTGCATGGTAGTAGAGTACAGGAGCCTACAGAGAGGGGGTGCCAGTATGGAAGCCCATGGAGAGAGAGCATGGGAGCATGGCAGAAAGACAAGAGTGCAGGAAAGTATAGTGGAGGAGTATAGGAAAGTACAGCAAAGAGCACATGGCAGGAGCATAAATTTGTTCTTTCTTTGTTAGTTAACATTTCTGTTCTGATTTGCTTCTGTGTAGGAGATGCATCTATATGGGGGAGGAGCGGTGTAAGTTTGTCTTTCCTTTGTTGGTTTGTATTTGCACAAATATGGAAAAAAGAGAAGGACTTACCTGGGGGGGGGACTATAGTTTGCTATTGTTGCTTGTAGTTTCTATATACTTCTGTTATCGCCATTAGTTTAGTTAGTTGATAGGCACACAATAGTAAGGAAATAAAAGTGTAAAAGTAAGAAAAGTTTTTTTCATTAGTGGTATGATTTTTTCACAGGTGTGAACTTGGCATTTCCTTTCACAGCTCATCACTCGGCTGGTTTTCTGATTGGCCTATTGCTACAATCTCTGTTTATTCGCCAGTGCCATTGTCTCTACTGTTTTCACTCATTCAAAAAGATGCTACTCAGCATACTAGTACTTGATCTATTATCCCCTTACCCTCTATTCTTCATTCCTCTCCCCTTCCATTGCAGTTTTTTCTTTTTTCCTTGTCCCTACCCCCTTTTCCTCTATCTCTGTAGTAGTTTGCTTATTTGTTTTATTTTCGGTAGAGTAGAAAAAGCATACAGTAGAAAAGTACAGGAGAGTATATAGTAGAAGAGCATGGGAGAGTGCATAGTAGAAGTGTATAGGAGAGTGCATGGTAGAAGAATACAGGTAAGTGCATGGTGGAAGAGCACAGGAGAGCACATGGTTGAAGAGCACATGAAGGGGCTGGTAGGAAGGCATATACTAGTAGAGGAGTACAATAGATGAAAGTACAATGAGAAGAGTATAACAAAAAAGTGTAGCAGGAGGAGTGCAGAGGAAAGGCATATAGCAGGAGTGCAAGATTGTCTTTTTTTATTTGTTAGCTTTTCTTGTTTACTTGTATATGGGGGACTTATCTGAAGGAGAATATAAAAGTTTATTGGTTGTTGCTTGATAGATATATACTCTTATCTTTGCTATTAGTTAGTTTCACATATGATAGAATAGGAGGTGAGCTGAGTGTGTGAGTATGTTAGAAGAGGAAAAAAAGATGTGAAGAGTTTTCCCACTCTTGAGTTGTGCAATCCTTTAGTCATCACTTGGCATTTGTTGTGAATCATAGCTAGTCACTCTTTCATTTCACTGTGGCCAAGCAATTACAAATCTTTTTACAAACTTCTCACTACACCTTCCTACTATGTGCTCACAGGCTGCTGCCATGCTCTTCTGCCATATGGTCTTTTGTTTCACTGCCAAAGTGTTCTCTCAAAAACTAAATAGACAATTAATATATAGACACAAAAACCTCAGGACAGGAAGGGAGGAAAGAGGACATGCAAAAGAGAAAGGGGAAAGCAGGATGGAAGGGGGGAGTGAGAAGGAATATGAAGGTAAGAGAATGGCAAGCAGCATGTTGCCATTTTCAACAGAAACTACCACTTGTACTAGAGACTTTTATATTCCTTGAGCAGTATAAACAGCTCCTTCAGGGTAACGTAATTTATGGGGATGCAGCTCTTCACCCATATGCGGCTCACTATATGTAACGACTCTACGTTATAGAGCTATGGCAACCTAGGTCTATGCCCATACATAAGACCAAGAGGTCAGATGGTAGACGAGGCAGGTATGCAGGCGCATATCCTAAGGATATCTGATGGTCAAGATATCTCTATGAACAGAAGGTACTTAAGGAAATGGTGTACCTAAGTAGTGGTAGTAACGTGACAATGTCCGCTCTGGCCTAAGGAGAGGACAGAAGGCCGGGTGAGTTTACCCTGTCTAAGGAAGTCACGTTACCCTACCATGGAGACCAGTTTCGTGTCACCATGGACATACTTACCCTGCCTTTGGGACACTATTACTCTACCTTCCGTCGGAAACGTTCTCGGAAGAATTTCGGGAAATGTTAGGATTGTTTGTTACGCAATAACGATCGACGGACACTTGTTTGCGTTTTGATCAGAAGACTATGGGAGGAGCTATAGTGCTCCGAACAAGCTGTAACTTGGTAGAATTATTCCTAACAGGTACCTGCGGCCCCAGGGTTTGCCCCGGGCGTCATGGGCCAAAATGGGTGGAGTTGCCATCTTACTAGTTAAATGGAGTTCATGAAGACATGTCCATAACACTGTATACATCGCTGCCATCCGTCTGACCGGAAGCTGTTCGCAGGATATATAAGGGGGTGAAGGTGAGAAGGTCAGGTACCTTCTCCAAAAAGAACGGAGTAAAATGGACCAAAACTGACGGAGTTAGCATGAGCTATCCGGAAGGGTCCTCACAGTAGTCCCGGGTAGTACCAGAGACATCTGGGAAGGTTTTACGCCAATCAAGCCTACACGTGCCCCTTTGCCGTAGGCTCTTTGTGGGTTGTTTGAAGACTCAAATAGCATGATACTTATCACGCTGAGTGGTGTGCCAGGGTAAGGAACCATGGGTAGTACCCACGGGTCCTGCCACTGACACAGCTCGACGGGGGAGCGCCGTAGACCTTCTAAGTTCGTATTCAATAAAGAGAGAGCTTAGCCAGGAGACAGCTGATATCTACGGGAGCTTGCATAGGTCATAGCACATGGGAAGAGAGTCATTTAGTTAGCTTGCCTAGGCGTCTCGACAGTTAGCCACTGACGAGATACCGATGCGCAGAGGTTTTCACTCCGGCAGGTGTATTGATAAACACCTCGCAGGAACCGATGTGCATATAGGAGAATTCTGCTAGAGTGCGCTGATACCTTAGGCCCTTTGGGGACACGGTAATGGTGCTGGAGCAACCCTCACGGAGAAAGGTTATACTCATGTTGGTCAGGATAACCTGATGGGGGAGTTTTTGGTATAAGTCTGACTACTTAAAGATTATACGAGAACTCTCCTACCCCGACACAATCAACATCCTCTCGAGAGACATTAATTGAGATAAGCCTGAGCTTAACGATATTAAGTTTTACCATTTACTTTATTCTTTACACTTTTGCATGAGCTGTGTTCGAGAGATTCGAAGTTTGGTGTGGTCACATCCTTAGGAACCATCTATCTGAGGGAGCCCCCGTTACACTATAGCAACTACTAGAAAACCCAATGTATAATTGATTATTAACATAAATAATAATGCAACCACTTTAGAAATTGGTTACAAAGTACTTTTAAATATGGGGAATCAGAATATGTAGCTTTTATTTATTAATAACCAAAATAATTGTTGGTATAGTAGTTTTAAGAATAGTTGTTTTAAACAAGACTACACTTTTACAACATGTGTAAAAATGCAAATATAAATAGGAGGACCTTTATAAACTAATAGAATAATTATTTGGGCTTTATATACTTAGAATAATATAGCTTTCTGTTAGGGGGTAGGTAACTCTAAAGTCAAGCGAGTATATACTAGGCCCTGTAATCTTCTGTTTCGGAGATAGTGAAGAAGGCTCGTAAAGATAGAAGTAAAGTAGAATGAATATATTGACAAGATCCC
>LN890953.1:390120-452739 GCA_900010015.1 Tuber aestivum
ACAACATGTGTAAAAAATGCAAATATAAATAGGAGGACCTTTATAAACTAATAGAATAATTATTTGGGCTTTATATACTTAGAATAATATAGCTTTCTGTTAGGGGGTAGGTAACTCTAAAGTCAAGCGAGTATATACTAGGCCCTGTAATCTTCTGTTTCGGAGATAGTGAAGAAGGCTCGTAAAGATAGAAGTAAAGTAGAATGAATATATTGACAAGATCCCTTCTCCGGTCGCTGATAATAGACTTAAAAGCTAGGGATGTTATTTTTTTTGTTTAACTTATATATTCTTTGTTAAGGTACAAGAACCTGCATGGAGCGCTAGCTATGGCAAAAACAAAACCTTAATATCAAAAACAACAAACGGTAACGAAATACCTCCCCACCAAAAATCCCCGCCTGTGAGTAATACAACCCACTGCGCCCGCCAGGGCGACTAATCGCAAAAGAAAAGACAAGTCTCCTTCCGCACGAAGGTAACATAAAGCAAGGAAAGTCAAATAAAGCCAAGAAAGACATCAAAAAGAAATACCACTTCAATCTGAAACAAGGTTGGTGCCGGGCGATGCCCGACCCACGCCCATGGCGGGGGGGAAGTTGGTTCTAGTATCGGAGATGTATCGCGCCAGGCCCCATAGGAGGTCCTTATCGGCCCATAGGGGAGCCTCACCGCCCAAAGAATCAACTCCCGGGATATGGAGCAGTCTCGAGGCGGCCTTAGAGGGACAGGAGAGGATGGCATGTTGCATGGTCTCTGGCTCTAGGCCGTAGGCTGGGCAAGTAGTGGGTTTGTCCGGCTCATTCCAAGGGGTATGGGCAGCTAGATAGCTCTTTCCAGCTCTCATCTGATGTATTCTTCCAGCCAGGAAGCGCTCCAGTCCCATAAAGGGGTGTGGGGCCTCCGTTGGAGGATAGGGATAGTATAGAGGAGGGGGGGCCTGTAGCGCCCAGTCCTGAGAGAGGAGAGATCGAGTAGTAGCTTTTAGGAGGGAGTACTTCTGAGACGAGGAGAGATTGATGATCGCCCCAGGTACTAGGTGCCTGTTCAGGCCTGGGAGAGTTCCTTTGGCGGCGATTCGAGCGATGGAGTGAGCTATGCCATCAATAGGCAGGTAGGATCTTACGGCAGGAGAGGGCCTGGGGGTCTTCCAGAACAGGGGGTAAGCGTTCCCCTTCAGCCCGGTGGACAGGGCCCGGTTGGAGTCCGGGGCCCTTGCCGCCGATGCGGAGGGAAAGGACGAGGGGAGCCTGGCCGCGGCCGGGTTAATTTCGGGTGGGGAGCAGGCCATCCTCAAGGCCGCCATTCAGTGTTTATGGAGAAGGAGGACTACCAGAGGGGGAATGCTGGCCTCGCAGGGGAGGATTGAGGTAGGGGTAGAGTGGAAGCAGTTGGTCACCCACCGGAGGATCCGATTCTAGAAGACCTCCATCTTGTGGAGTGAAGAAGCGTTGGGTACCAGAAGATCGGCCCCGTAGGAGAGGATGGGGAGGATGAGCCCCACAGCTAGCCTTCGATTGAGATAAGGAGGCAAGCCTTTGCCGGGAGGAGAGAGTTGTCTTACGATAGCAAAAGCCCCCTGGGCGAGCGCCAAACGTTTTGCGAAGTGAGGAGAGGTTTCCAGGCTAGGGGTAAACCAGTAGCCAAGCCAGCGAACTAGCCCAGCGGGGTGGAAGAGGGCACCATCAAGAGTGACTGGGGTGTAGCAACGAGCCCCATGGTCCCTTGAGGTCCTCCAGTGAGACAGTTCGGTCTTGAGCACAGAGAAGGACATGCCAATAGCCCCCGCCCTTCTCTTCAGTGCCAGAAAATAGTGCTGTAAGCGCTGCACATTGCGCCTGTAGGAGGGAGAGGCCACCGTGACAGTGAAATCATCGACATAAGAAAACATAATTCCCTTGGGAATACTCAAATGAAGAGGAGACACATAGATGACAAAAAGAAGAGGAGAAATAGGAGACCCTTGACTTAAAAGCTAGGGAGGCACCTCAATATTTATATTCTGCGTCTCAGTGGTCGCGGCCTATATCCAATCCCTTACTGACTATGTACCTGCCATACTAACGCTTCAGTGTCTTTGGAGTGCGAACTCCGTTTAACCCTGAAAACTAACTTCCCCGCTCTCTTCCTGAGTGGAGTGATCAGCTCCGTCAAAGGACTTATCAATTACTCTTCTATGTGCATAGCTTAGAGTGCATGACAAAGATAACTAACTCGACCAGTGAGTAGTTATTAACCAATCGTAACTAGGTCTTCCGGATGACTCTAGCTTACGTGAGCTGAAGGGACATGCATATTACTTCTTGTAATTGCATATAGACTTGTAGAGGTCGTAGCTCTATAACTAACTGACCAATCTGAACCAACTAAGTCTTATCTTGTAGAGCGGAGCTCCTTCTATGTTATCCAGTGAAAACCCCTCGGTCGCATGCCTCGTATCTCCGCGGAGCGGGCTGCATAGATGCCTTATTGTTTCGTGCGATAATATGATATCGTCACGATAACTACGGCGGGGCCTGGAGTCAAACACGTGACCTTATGCATTTGGTCACGTGCCGTACCGATTACGTTTCTATGTGTAACACTTTCTAGTAATTCATAAGCCTATTGGCATATTATACTAACTGAAAGAGAGGAGGAAAACTACATAGAAAATATATCATTTTTACTATATGATATCTGTTTGTGAAGATAAGATATGAAGTGGATACTTTGCAATATGCTTTTCTACAACTATTTAACTAAGTTTACCAAGTTTCAAGAATTATGGATAAGTTGTTCAGGTTTTATGGAGAACAGCAGGAAATCTATATTAAAATTCAGGGGCTGTTTGGCAAAGCGTAGTTGGACTTTCAAACCACAGTTTGGGCTCAAACCATGGTTGGTAACTTTGGGCTGTTTGGTAAACATGACTTTACAAATCACAGTTTGTAAATTTTCCAAATGATGGTTGAAGCTTCAAGCAATGTTATTTTTTTTTTAATTTTATTTTAATGTACAGTTGGTTGGTAAATTAATTTAACAAAAATTTTGAATAATTTGTAAATGGATAGATATAGGAGCTTTTTACATTTTCTTTAAGTTAATATTTTATTTTTTATTATATTATATTATTTCAATTGCACTAGTAAACCAAGTTTTTAAATTGATAAATTACAAACTACAGGTACTGTTTGGTAAACCACAGTTTCAAACCATAGTTTGTAACTGCAAACAAACTATGGTTACAGGACCATGGTTTGTAACTACGATAATTTCAAACTACGAGTTGCCAAATAGCCCCTCAGTATTGTTAGAGTTGATGTTTGAAATCTCTGAGTCCTATTACCTAAATAGACTAAAACTCTTTCAATAACTTTAACAATATGAGTAGACTAGAAAGCACTACTTTAGACCTTCTCCTGAATATGTAGCCTACTTAGTTGCAGCTTGAAGGTAGTATTTCTCTCTAAACTACTTTATAATAATATTGGCATAAAATTTACAAGACTTGACCTACTGACTTGAGAACTTATATATGATGTTGGATCATGTTAGTGAAGAATATTAAAAATTATTGTAACATTATGCAAACCCTATATGTAGATATCATCTATTCCTGCCAGTGTTTATAAGATACATTTTTAGCTTTAGTTTTTTGTTTAGTCTCAATAGCCCCCAAAATAGCTACAAACAAATCCTAATGCACTTAATACATCAAGTTCAGGACCTATAATATCCTACAATTTACTTAAACTAGCATTTTTACAGTGATTTTTAATTTTCCTAACCCACTATTCCAATCAAGATGATATTTGAGCTACTCTAAAACAAACTGAGTATACAAGAAGAACCATTCTTTATTATCAAATAAAAACTCCAGATTCTGATTCTCCATATTTAAAAGTACTTTTTAACAAATTTTCAATATGGTATTATTATTATTTGTGTAGATAATCAAATATATATTTGGTTTTCCAGGTATGCGGTTGCCATGGTGAGCCGCATATGGGTGAAGAGCCATTGCACGGTAAATTACGTTATTTCTACTATAACATGTCTCATACAAGCTTGGATATGTCAGAGCACTCTTTCCTACTGCTATAAACTGCACTGACAGCTCCTCGATTCCCTGGGCACTCTTGTATATATTAATAAAGAAATTAAAGTAGTCAAGGAATACAACTATCAAAATATAAAGCAGTAACATTCATGATTAAGGGGAAAAAGTGAGAGCAAGGAAGCACAAAGACAAGAGACTCTGTAGGCAAGGACCTTCTGAGAAAGGAGAGTTTCTAATACCAGACTCTAGGATATTTCAGGAGAAAGATAAAAGATTAGGATTGTCTTCAATGCCGGAGATAATAAGTACCCGGACTTGTAATTTGCTAGAAGATCCTGCAAGAGTAAGAGAAAGATTGTGAGAATTTCAAGAGGCCAGAATAAAGCAGCCAGAAGCTTTGACCCAGATATCCTATGGGCTCAGATATCTTCAAGCCTATAGAATATTCTACATAGCTATAAATCTCTAACAATAGCTTAGTAGATCCGCTTCAAACAAGGCTGACATGTTCAATCTGACTTCGGGAGGCTTAGAAAACTCAACTATCATAAAAAAAAAAAGACTCCCAACTTGAACATCCCCCTACTAGGCAACTTATATTAAACAAGTGTGAATCTAACGTGAGGCTCTACTGGCAGCTGGCTAGGACGAGTGATAATGGGTGATTGGGAAGAATTCCTGTATAACTCAGGCTATTGGATCACTCACTCCCCCACCTTTCTCATGCATTATAAATAATAATAAAAAACCTCCTCAGATAGGACTAAGTTCCCTATTGCTTGCCAGAGGGAAAAGTATAGCGTGTCCCAAAACCCCAAAGTGCTATTCTCAATCATAGCTGATGCGCACCAAAATCTGCTAGGAAGGAAACAATGGCAGTACCACACGATAAGTTATCATATAATCTTCCCTAGGCTCATCCTGTAGCAAGTCAAGCTACTGGCAAATCAAGCAAACACCAGCCCCAGAAACTTTGTGATCGGAACGGGATAAGTTTTTACCGTGAGGGGGCATCTGATTGGCGGACATCATGCCTGATTTTTGAGCCGTTTTTCCTTTGCGCTTTTTCCAGAGGAGGAAATTTCTGACTATGATACTCAAAGTAGGACCAACGGCACTCAAGCACTTTCCCACGCCACAAGGCACCTTACTTATTTATATTCCAGTCAGTGCATGGTGCGAGATGCAGGTCCTAGAGCGAGAGTAGGGAGGATAACCTATCCGGGAGTTTAACTCTATCCCCCGGAATTAGGACAATCCAGTAATTTTCAGTATAGGGTAGAGATCGAATGAATGCTCTTGTATGGGCAGCCCAAATTCTCAGGACGGAGTAAAAATTAACCACGGAGAAACTTCACACATAAGCCCGAGGTTGGAGGCTAAGTACCAGATACGCATGTTCAGTCGAAAATAGGCATGTTTCTATCCTGATAGGATGATATCATACAGCCAGCTTCTCATGCAGGATCACTCGGTTCAGGCGCAAAGAGCATCTCCTGAATCTCACTTAATCAACCCTCACTCACGAAACCCTACTCCAGCGCAGGGCTAATTGGGGACTCTACCATACTAAAACTAACAGGTCGAGGCTTGCGATGTTTGGGAGTCTTGGGTATGCATGCTCTGGAATGGTCGCTGTCCCGAGAGGAAGTGATCTGGAGTTATTTATTTGTTACACCCTTTTTTTTTAAAGGAAATGATGGCTTTGTGAGGATGAAAGGTCAGTGGCCTCGCGGCAATGGTGATGGATGTTGACGGGATCTAGGCACTCACGGGATTGCGGAGATTCTTTTGGATTGAAAGAATGGTACGGGTCTTCGTGAGATGTTTGCCTAGACAATTGATGGGTTTGTGGTGGCTCAGCTGGATATTATTAAGCAGAGAGTACACCTCCATAACTCGAAATTCGTAAATAGGGGACGTATATATTTTCGGTGCCTCCCCCCCCCCCGGCATCGTAACAAGAGATGATGAGAATTGAAAACTACCTCATGACACATCCTACCCGATATAGCTCATTAGGAAGCACACAGTACTGAAACTCCCACCGAGGTTTATGTTTCATAAATGAGACCAATACATATGCTTCATACCCCCCCACCCCCTTCCCATTCTGAGTGTCACAACTCACCATTGTTATAATCTAAGCCAATTTAATCCCAAACACAACCCCCCCAACCCACAAACAACCACTTGCGATAAAAGGACAAAAACTGCCACAACGGTTAAAAACCTCTTGGGAAGAAAATTCCCTGCGGAATACCACAAGTCTCCTCACTCCAGAGCCTACTCCAGCCTAACCCCCCCATCCACTTCGCACCGCCCATCACACCCCAGCACATCGCACTCCCAACAAACCTCCGGGCCAAAACTGAAATCCCCCACACCTCTGCCACCACCACCAGCGCATCTGCAACAGCCCACAAATGCCTGAAAGTCCTCCTGGCAGTAAATACATTCGTTCCCGAGGTGATAGCACTTGGCGCAGATATCCTCTTCCAGAGGGGAAATTCGGTGGCAGACGCAACATTTCCGCAGTTGTGCCGGCGTACAGGCTTTGCAGGGGGTGTGCGTACAAGTGGTACATCTCGGTAGTTGGGGGGCTGAAGTTGCGAGATGGGTCGGTGAGGGGAGAGGTTGAGTGGGGAGGTCAGTGAAGGCCAGCAAAGGGGATCGGATATCTGGGGATTCGAGTGATATCTTCTGGGATAGGAGGACCGGTTTGCCCCCCTGTTGCTCGGGCTTTGGCTTCACCTCCTTGGAGGTGCTTTTTCCCGAGCGGCTGCGCTTCTTATGTCTGGGTTTTGCCGGGGGAGGTGGTACCTCGACCTCTTTGATTTCTACCAATTCTGGGCATCCGTGACGCCGGGATCTTGGTCTCAATCGCTTTGTTTTTGGCAGCGGGGGCGAGTGTGCAAGTTGGGGTTGCTTTGGTGACTTTTGAGGTTGACTTTGCCGTATGGTCTGTTTTGGGAGTGCGGGTATGGCTTCCACAGAGCTAGTTTCGGCACCGTGGGGGTGGGAGGAGGCTTGATACATACAGTAGTTCCGCACACTTTGCACGTCCTGGCTTTGGCACTCTTCCAATATAGCCTCAAACATCCCCCTCACAGGTCTAGTAAATCCCATAGAGGAGCCCTTCTCGGGATCGCCGAACAAGTCGTTGTATTGGCGGACTCCGTCTAATATCATTGTGTATTCCTGCTCCTCTAGTTAGCCCCCCAACCAAGATGTTATGGAATCGCCACCACTCACCTCTCTCCGGATGGGGATATAGGCGAAAGCTTTCTAACAATGAACGCAAAGGGATGATATGGTCTAGTTTACTGTAATTACCAACCTGGAAATTTTGTGAGTTGGTGATGCCCGCTTCGCGGTTAGGTTTGTTCCAAGTACCACTGGATCTATTATACACCACGGTGAAAGAAAAGACAAATGGCATACCACATTCGCCCTATCTTGAGCAAGAGGTATGCGAGTTCCCGACCGGTCCAGTGCCATTTCTGTAGAACTGCTCGACCTTGGCAGGGTCAGGAACCGGAGAGATGAGGAGCCATTTTTCTAAGAGTCTGAGATTTCTATGCCCGTGGATATACAAGGATTATCCCGCAAGCTCTCCTTCCATTTCTATTCCGGTGCATAAATACCAATGATTCCTGGCGTGATCTCCCTTCCCCGTCGGGTTTCTAACAGCCCGCCCACCAGCTCCCTCTATTCTATTCTGTGATTTTACGAGAATATATCTTCTCAAACAGACCCGGAAAATTTCCCCACCGAGCACTGCCGGTCCTCACTTACCGCCTTCCCGGAGGCGGCAACGCAGGGGAGACCGGACTTTACCGAGTGATCGTCTGTGACGCCGGGCGCCCCCCCGCCCGGTCAGGCTCTAAAAAAGGTTCATCTTGGGGGCCAAATATTGCTCTCTCTTCCGACCGCTTAGATTATGAACGCCCTTTTATCCCATACAGATTTTTTTGGAATATATATGTCGATTGCCTTGTTATCATCAAGTTACAGTGTATCGGTATTTCTCCAATGAAGCCAGGGGTAAGCCCTCCCGGGGACGAAAGGAGGCACTACCTACAAACAGATCTGCTTCCTCGAAACAGTTATATCTTTGGGAGAATTTATGCTACCAAATGCTTAGAATGGTAAATGATTCGGCAGTGGTGGGTAGGGGAAACGCATACCCCCTCGGCGAGGGTGAAGAACTTTCCATCAAGTGCCAACCAAGCAGTCCCAGGTTCTCGGATCGGCGAAACTTCCCGGAAACCTGCCATGTGTCTTGCTTTATCAGTGAAAGGATGTCCCTGGGGACGGTCAAAGGAGGGCATCTCTTGGCGCCTTATGCCGCTTTATTCTGGTGTTCCTATCAGTTAACCGCAAGGCCGCTATCCGTCAAGGAGCTAGTTACCCGAAAAATACTAGCAAATACAGTAGGCAGTGCGCACGTCGGTGTGTTTAGATGTGTGCACTAGCTGTTTACCCAAGGGTATTAAGAAATAGAGGTGAGTTACTGTGCGGGTACCGATAAGAGAGTTAGTGAACCGTTAACTGCTAGCGATCCGAAAAATTATCACTAGCTAGTACGAAAACATTTTCCCAAGTATGATACACACCCCACTAACAGTTACTGCAAGTCAGCCAACACTATGCAAACCCGGAACGGCATCACTAACACTAGTATAATCCGGGACTTCCGTGACCATGGAACAGTCATGAAAACCGTTGGCCAACTTGGGCATGTTCACCCGTAGGCAATATAATGTAGTTAACAAAGGGCCAAATACATAATTGGTAAGGTTACATCAGCGCTCGCAGGCAGGAGACCAAAAAATAATAATAATAATAGGGAGCGATCAAAGGCCCCCTACCGCGATGTATCCGGAATCAGAGAATCCTATTCCCTCACTTATTCCAGAATTGGATGTTACAGTAGTGGGTTTCCCTCCAGTTAACACTGATAAAACATCAATTCCGCCCAGGGACGGAACTTATGGGGATTCCTAACCTCCAGATAAAACCGATATTATCAATTAATACTGTATTCATCGCGTACCCCAATTCCTACTGCGCCGTATGTCGTACCTTCACCGGGGCCGGTGCGACTTTCGGGCTCGCATAGCTGGAGTTTGTGCACGGTGCAGGGGTCGGGTTCTTTAGGGCTATCATACTGAGGGAACCCTTTAGTGGAAGGGGAACCAAAAACAAAAGAGAAAGGAGAAAGGAAAGAAAGTGGAGCCGCCGTCAGCTTAAATTAAGCCGTGAATCCCGGGGCGGCAATAGCGCATGGCAGTCTAGGTAGCCCTCAATTTTGCGAAAGCGATTTGTGGAGGGTGCACGGGAAACCTGAAAAATGTATCGGACATGTCATATTTGAGATTGATGTATCATAATTAAATTGGGGCTTTTGAAAGATTTCTTATATCATAGTGCCCTCATAAAGAGCACCAGCATCACAGAGTGTTCGCTAACCCCACCCCCAATGATGAGTGCAAATACTGGTACTGTACAGCAGTCCTTAGGCACCGTATTCGACCTTCTTTTTTATAAAGTCTCCCCAATTGGAAATGACCCAGAAGCTCACTTGTGATAGTTGATGCCTTTAACGTATTAAATTTCGCGATAACTACGATAACTTAGGCCGCTAATGCCTCACTTGCGTTCCGGAGACCCCAAAAACCGTCGGGTGGCTATGGTATACGGTACTCGAATACTCAACTTAAACCACAGAATTGATGAATGGATTGCTTCCCATGGGTACATATTAACAAATCTCCAAAACTTCGGTCATAAAAACTCCCAAGTATACGGGTAATGCTCTCCACGAATACGAATCCAACGAATGGTTGCCCAATTCCCGGAGGCAATTTCTATTCGTGCAATATTCAACAGCAGTCTCCATGTGAAGAGATATAACCAGCCAAGGTTTCGAAGATTTGTCCCGGACGCCTGGGTGTGGTCATCCACTAGCCAAGACGACACCACCGTGATAGCCACACTCGTACTGTACAATAATTCCCCTCCATGATCCCGCTTTATGTCCAGCACAAGTAAAGTAAAGAGTCGGCCCGCATCTGGGCTAGCAGGATGGTTACTCGCTCGTGATGCAGAATGTATTCTTTCCGGAGAGTACGGATAGCTTTAGGGCGGTTCCCTCCGCCTGTTATGATTATGAGAACGCTTTCGAGTCATGGTAGGCCCTCAAATCTTGAAAAGTCCCAGTCAAAAATCGTTGGCCGGAATCCTCTTCCTGCCCACGCGAGAAGTGTGACTCGCGAGTGCTTCCTGGTACAGTAAGCACCTCCTGCAGGATCATACGACACGGCCGTGGCGACTGTACACCAAATTAGGGTCTAGCGGTGAATACAAGGCACGGAATCGCTCCACCAGTATTTCTAAGCCTCGAAAGGCGATACCGAAATATGATTATTGCTCCTTTTTGGGATTTCGTAGACAACCGTTCGGAATCGCCAAGTTATCGCTGTGATCGCATTATTTCCTGTGACAACCGGCGGATTCGAGAAGGCAGAATTCGGCAGGCTTGTTGGAGATCCGTTGCAATCACTGCTTGTTGCATTGCCGGCAAAGTACGGTACTTTACAGCGCAGTACTCGTACAGCACGGCACCGGTACAGTATTGATGGACTCTCTCATGTTTCCCATCTCATGGAGTTGCCGTAGTCTATTAGCCTCCGCTGCTTCCAGTTATCTCTTAAACGGGATATGAGCACTCCACTAACCTGTTACCCGTTGCAGTGTATGGTACTTGTATTAGCACAGCACCGGTACTGCACACTGGCGACAATCTTACGGAACCCCCTATTAACTTCCTTTTTTTTTTCCTTTCCACATTCCTGACCTCCTTTATAGTAGTCAGCCACTGCAGCAGGCTTCCGTAAGCCGTCCATCGACCATATCTTACCGGACCATCTCATCCGCTGGGGGAATTTACCCAGCACTAATCTCACCGCTTTTACAGGTCTAGCACCAGGTTTTAACCCAATTCGATAACAGCGTTGGCTATTTCTATAATAGATAGTCTAGCCTTCATCATCCAGGCACAGAAATGAGAGAGAAAAGGTGACCCGTGAAGGTCCCTTCTGCTTCCCCTCGGTTTCCGTGTATCGCAAATTTCAAATATCGTCTCGATAAAAAAAACTGGCGATGATTTTGGAAAGATGGCTGGCGTTTTGCTGGCCCTTCCCTTGCGTTCTTCGGAGTATCATAATTGATATCATACGTACCGTATACTAGTAGTACCCGAGTGCAAGGGCACTCGAGCATGATATCATGCCGGTGCTGTGCAGCATGGTACACCTGGAGCCCGTAAGGAGAAGTGACGCCTGGACACTGAAAGCATCGTATGATGCGGAGTGGATGGGGTGAGAAACTGGTCCTCGAGTGCCAAGGTTGCCCAAAAGGTGTCAAAATTCCCGCCACGTTTTCGGCCTGTGCACCACCAACACCCCGTGACAACCGGCCGGGTGCCACCGATAATCATCCGTTCCTGGCAAAAAGACTCTTCCCCTTCTCCTCCCATCTCCCTGCCGCTGCCGGGAGGAAGAGGAATTGGAGGAAGATTGTCACTCCACACCCGCTCTCACCGTTCATCACTCCACACTTTGTCACAAATCCAGCCCGCATCTCCATCCCCCGTGGAAAATTCCTCCGCGCCTGGTGGAGATGACAAAGGCACATTGGCCAATAGGGTTCGTTCCCAATGTCGTGATGGTTGTGCAGGGGGGAACGGGAAGCGGATGCTCGATAGGGACTGGAGCAGGTGGTGGGGTTAAGGTGGGAGTATAAATGGAGAGCGCGCGGTGTATCTCGCTTACCGTACCAAACCACCGACCGATATCACACAATATTTGAGCTTATTGACGTGTTGTGCTTCAGTTCCTGGAATCTCCTTCGGAAAAGTTCCAGCCCTTTACTCTACAGCACTCTGCCTAACGCCGAGGTACTACAGATGCAGTCCATAGATCCAAAATCCCTTTCCATCCTCCAAACACGCATCGCCTACCTGAAATCCTTCATACACTTCACGCAGGCCGATGCCGCCGCCCTCCACGCTGCGAGACCCGTCGTCGAAGCGCTCATCCCCGGCATCATTGACGCGGTCTACAAGAAACTCCTGAGCTACGATATAACGGCAAAGGCGTTCGTACCCAGACAAACCGGCTATGATGGCGTGGCACCGACAAAGATAGAGGAATTGAACCTAGAACACCCGATGGTCAAGTTCCGGATGGGCTTTTTGAAGGGGTATTTGAAAAAGTTGGTGGTGGCGGATTACGATGATTTGGGGACCTGGGTATGGACATCTCCTTTTAAGGGTAAGGGGAGCTGGGCTAATGCGGTTTGCAGGAGTACTTTGACAAAGTCGGGATCATGCACACTGGTGCTGCGGGCTTTGCCCATCGGTAAGCCTATCCCGCATCCTTACCCTACCCTTCGGTCTGACCGGTGATGCGTAGAGCAAAGAAACCCGGGCTTCGCGTCGAGTACATACACATGGGACTTCTCCTCGGCTACGTCGTCGACTTGGTGATTGCAGCAGTCCTAGCTCATCCCGACCTCGATAACGAGACGAGGAGCGCTGTTTTAAGGGCTTTGAACAAAGTCATTTGGATACAGAATGATTGTTTGCCACTCCATCCAAGTTTTACGGGATAGGGCTAATGGGGGTATAGTGTTTGCGAGGCATTATGTTGTGGATCTGGATACGGGCAATTCGATCGCTGCACCGAACCAAGGGTTGTGGGAGGGGTGGGCCAAGCATATCATGGTCGGAGCTGTGGTCGCGGCTGGGATTTTAGGGGTTCAGACAATTCTCCAGGCGTCATAGGAGCTGACGTCTTACGATCGATGGTGATGATGAGGACACGGTGCTAAATTTGTTGGATTGTAGGAGTTCTCGGTTTCCTTTGGGCGCATCTCTACTCCTTAGTGTTGGCGGGTCTGTACAGTATAATTGATTGGATGGTATCATACGCCCCGCCTCATGGGCGCAGGAGGATTCTCGGGGGAGGATATCCCTCGAGCTTATTTTCCATGTACATTTTCACAAATTCCGCTCTCTTCCGGCCGACCCGTGACTTGCAGAGACAGGAATGTGTTGATCGAGACCCTATCAATGCTCGCTTTTCCATAATTCGCTGAATCAACCTCCCCGTCCGTCGCCGGACAGACTATGATATCCCACAATTCATCAATAGGGGAATCTGCTACTCGCCAGGTGGGGGGCTCACTGATTCGTTATTGCAATGACCAGGCCAGCGTATGATACCTACTCACAGCACTACGCTTGGAAGAGAAGCCCCCTGATCAGAGCGTCACAGAGTACCCTTGACCCCATATAAACCACCAAACGACTCTGGAAAGACGTCGATATTACCGTATCACGATATCGACGCATGGTAGAAAGGGTCCGAAGCTTGTGGTGGCAAGATAGGGATTAATTCATGTTGGTCGATGCACGGAAGCAAACGTTGGGCTATGTGATAGAATCCGGAAACACATAAGTTACAGGTTACATTGGTGTTTAACTTTCTCCAGAAGCCCGAGAGGCCCCTCTGGAGATTTAGAAGGGGCGCCTCGGGGTCTAGAAAGAAACTGATAAGCTACGTGCAGATCCCAATTCCGTCATAATTCTCAATTTTCGCTATCCCATTGTTGTGCTATCAAATTTAGTAAGGGTGTATGCCCACTATGTGCGAGTACTGTACAATACAGTGCAGCGGGCTTTTCATATCTAACTTGTGTGTCGATGTTTTTTTTTCCGCCCTTACTAACTATCTATTCCACCCCAAATTTACCCCACGGGATTTGGCTGATCTTCCCCCCCCCACTATTTCTACCATGCACGAGCACTACTAGCGTACTGCACTCGAGTACTCGGGCACCCGACGTTCCACCATGCACCGGGTCATATAGAGAACGCAGAGTCCGTACGTGTACGAGTGCGGTACTCGTACCGGCAGGGAGCATCATGAATTCCCTATCTTCCGGTTCTCGTGCCAGCAGTCACCACAAAATTCATCCGGGCACCCGGTGCAACCCCATCGCTTCGCGGGAACTGTTCCTATTTCTCGACTCGGTGGTCTCGAGCCAGGCTTTCAAAGGGACGGGAAGGGAGGAACGAAAAAAAAAAAGAGTGAAATATTCGGGGAAGGAAGGGGGGGAGTCTGGCAAACGCGGGTTTGTCTTCTGAAACCACAGAGCTAGTTAGTTAAGCTCTCTGACCAGATTCTCCGTGAAATCGCCATTTGAAATCCGAGTTTGCCAAACAGCCCCTAATTACCATACTGGTATGATAAGTTACTGCTTGGGCAGATGGAATGATATCGCACTCTCCACCTGAAAGTCGAGTGCAGTACCATACGGTAAAAAATAAATAAAAAAAGACCTGAAGTATCATAGCTGAGAATCACACTACCGGTATCATAGGACACTGGAGTTTCCTCTCCCTGTACCGGCACTAGTACCGGTAAGGTCTGCTGTCTCAATTACCCGTAAGGGCTGAAGGGGCAGGGGTGGGGGTGGGATTCTGGACCTTCCAGTGCTATTCTCAACTACCGGTATTTCTGTTTCCATGCCGTTGAACGAGCCAGACGGGGCAGCGAAACGCTCGACATTTAAAAATTCGACGAGTTTGCATCCATCACCACCTTCCTCCACCCCTTCAAGAAATCTCTTGGATCACCCCACATACTAGAGCACCCCCCGAGTACCATACTATAATCCCCCCCCTATCATATTCCCATAGAAAACTTGAATACAGTAATTGATCCGTGTCCTATGTCGTTGGACTTGCTTCTCTCAGTATGGTCAGGGATTTCTTTTTTTTTACCCCCTTGCCCGAGAAGGCAATTCTACCGTAGACTTCTAGCACAAGGTTCAATTATTCAACCCCTAGAGGTGCGGTACATATCATACCGGTAGTCTACCGTACAATATTGTAGTTGGGCGTCGATACGGATACCGATATTAATAATTCAAGATAAACCCTCAGAGAATACTAGCATAATAAATCCCACGTTCTAAATACACTTTTGATTTTTCTCAAGTCTCTAGCGATGCCTCGGTAGTGCACCTCACCGACCGCTATCACTGTACTGTACAAGTATTTTACTTCTTCTAGTTTTGCTATTTTATTTTACTCTTATCGTGATATCGATATATGCGATCTATATTGACGGTGTGTAATGCGCCGGGCATTGTTATATCGATTCCGAGGAGGGGAAGGGGATACGGATACGGTGGGATGTGCGTCGCTGTACCGTTCCCAGATGGTATTTCTGTATCCTTCCATAGATATGGATCTCGATAGACAAGATATATACTTCGTGCGGGTCAGCGCAATCGCATGCATTCCAGCTCCGGGTGGTTTCCATGGATAGTCAACCAAAGTGTTTGCTGCCTGCCGATTATGTGCTACCCACCGTATTCTATGATTACTCCAGAATTCGCATAGACAGCCTCATCTCAGATCCCAGTCAGGGACCTAGCATGAAGCAAAGAGGAGAAAAAGCCCACCAATTCATTAATAACCAGGCTAATACTATTTATCCCCCAACTACTTGACTGCAGTAGTCTACCCGCATCTTTAGCAACCTCACAGTAAAGGCGCAGCACTCCCCATGATATCACCAAGTCCAACAATTCAATCCAGAATCTTACCAAATACCCACTACGCCACACTAAACAAAAACAGAAAAGAAGAGAAGAGAAGTACAAAAAAAAAAACTCTAAACCCTCCAAGGCCCAAAGTCCGTCTCCTTAACATCCCTGAGTGTAACCAGACTCTTGCCTCCGGTACCGCCACCATTCGCATTCTCAGAGCTATCAGTCGAAAACCTCACCCGCCCGATACTCCCCACATCTGCTGAACCATACTTCTTAAGCTTTATATCCCTCCAAATCTTTTGTGCCTCGTCCATATCCTCCTCCGTCCCATCTTCAACCTCAGCATCCCACTCTTCCAAGCCAAGCCTAACAAGGGGCACTTCATCGGAGAGTCGCACTAGTGGGGAAGAAAGCAGTTCCCCATCGCGCCAGTATGTGAGGACTTCGTCTGTAGCGTCACTCGCGAAGCTCAAGTTTCTCCTACTGCTTCGGCCCGTTGGCACGTGTCCTACACACCCACCGCTGGTAACAGCGGTGATTGACTGCGAAAACCGCTTTTCCATTCTCGCCCTATACGCCAATTCTCTGGAAATATCGTGTACATCAACCCTCGCCTCAGCTTTCCGCACGCCGGCACAAATACCTTGAATTTCGGAAAGTGCACGGTCCGGGTTGGAGTACATGCTCGCGGCCATGAGGCTGCGGATCCGGTACACGTATTCCCTGTGAGTGATTACCCGTTTTGGTGAATTCTCGGGGGAGCCCAAGAGCTGCGTTTTCAGTGCGGGGGAGGAGTGCCAATGGGAGTGCTCGTTGTAGCGGTGCACTATTGCGGTTTTGGAAATGGAAAGGGTGGTGCTGGGGGGGTAGTTGTTGTGCTGGTATGTGAGTGTTACGGTCAGGAGGGGGGTTTCGTAGACACCGAGGTCAGCTTGAATCGAGCTGATTTGTTGCTCAACAAACGACCACTCGTCAGTTGGGCTCCTGGCGTTGTCGTGGGCTGCGGTAAGGTTTATGGGCCCCCCTGGATCGACTTTGATGAGGAGGCTTCGCTTTTCTCCAGGGACGAGGCGGGGGTATTCGGTGTCACCAATCACCTCGAGGATTCGTGAATCTCCTGCCCGGTGTAGATGGACGACTATGTTCTGCGCTTCACCAAGATCCACAGCAGTTCTTAAGGTCGATATGATCTCTTCCACAGTAACAGACCTTTCCCCACTATGACCAACATTGCTGTTGGGCCTCGGGCCGAAAGTGCTCAGCGGGACACACCACCCAGAAGACCCCATTTCGTTTCTGGGCCAGAATACGGGTCCAATGCCGAGAATATGAATTTGCACCTGTCCCATGAACACCTCCGGGAGCAAATCTATAGCGCCATCGTTTAACTGAGAGGTCAACAAGAATAAATGCGCACTTCTTTCTGCCCGCGGATATCTCGTCGCATCAGAAGGCATTGCCTTCAATTTCCTAATTGCGGCCATTAACGCTTCCTTAACGTTGCGAGACGATGGCGGGATGCTTGTCTGCGGGAGGGAAAGAGACATAATATCTTCAAGTAACTGCTGTCTTGCCACGCTTCCGGAGGCATTGAGAGTGTATACGCTATTTGGAAAAGCGCATGGAAAGGTCATTACGGCGACTCTATCCCTTGCACTCTCCATTGACTCTACGATTCGCTTCGCCTTCGACTTCATACTCGAAAAAGATGTACGGGACGTATATGGACTACCTTTGTCAGCGATTGCAAAGCGGATAGAAAGGAGATCTCACGATAAATCCATCAAAACACCGACATCCAAGCCCACACCTTGCGGCTGCCCGGAATATCCGGCACTACTGTTCACTTTACCCTCAATCTCAACCGATATCCAAAACTCATTCCGCTCCCTAGATTGACTTCTATGTATAGGAAGTGCATCCCGTTCGGGAGTGACGACCAAGTCTATAACTAACATTGGTGGCTTCCACTGTCCGCATTTTCGCGATCTGGTTCTATTCTTCCCACCGAGATTGCCATCAATAACTGCAAGAACACTGGTATCGTGGACAGCACCGCGAGGTGGGGTGCTCCTCCTGTTGTGGGAGGGGTGTCCCGGTCTATCCAGGCCGTCCAACTGCCGTGTGCCGCTCGCTCCGATATTCCCTGGGGGGTTCCCGCCGGCTCGTTTTCCCACGTCGCTTGCGGCGTCTGGTTCGGTGGGGGGGGCTTCCGGTGGCGTGGCGTACGTGAGAACGGATTTTGTGGAAGATATGCTGTCACTTCTCTCCCTTTTTCTAGAGTTGACCCGCTTGACGACAGCCTGTCCGCAATTGCCATTACCACCTTGGAATAAATCCATGGCCATTTGCCTCCATCCCCTTGGTGGGGACTTTGGTGGGACAGTCTCCTCAAGGACCCGACTCACTGCCCCCAATCTTCTCTGCTCAAGCCTCTGCCTCGCCATCTTGTCATATTTCGCACTGGTACTTGCTGCCCTTCGCAAGAATGTACTTTTCCCCTGCCTGCTGTCTGCGAATTGACTCTTACAGTGAGGCAGTAAGCGGACATTCCTTCCAGCATGACTAGAGGATCTGCGAGACTCGCGCCCTTCCAGATGATTTTGCTCCATCGGTGGGAAATTTTCGCGGTGATGGGAATGAGTTCCCCCGTCACGGTACGGGACGCCCCCCATTTGTCCCGCAGCAGGCCATTGCGGCCGGGACATCCTCTCCGCACTAGGGTTTGATCCTTGGGCATTCCCGCCAGCAGGGCACTGGGGATTGTTAAGAGCTCCACCCCTATCAAGCTTATCCTTTTCTTTATCCTTATCCAGTACGCCTGCAGAAGAACTGCGAGCCCTAGGGCTTGGCGGAAAGCTCATTCCAAGAAACCCTCTCTTCGATTCTCTATCTTTATCCTCTCCCCCCCGCCCGCCTCTGCATTTCTTGCGGAAGAGCATTGAGGGCGATTTTTTAATCTTCCTAATGCCCAGGGGTCGGGGTGTAATGTCGCTATCATCTCCAATAGACCGCCGGCCCATGGGGGTTGCAGTGTCTGAGCGACGGATGTCCAACGGCGTGCAAATGATTGGGAGGGAGGGGAGGTGACGGAGGGGAGACACCGGAGGCGTAGGGTCGTAGTTGTACATTTTTGAACGGGTCATGTAGAAATTTGGGGCAGATGGTATGGGGACTGTGAGGGGTTTTCTGGGTGAGTGGAGGTAATGAGCTGCACCCTGATGGATCATGGAAGGGTGTAGCAAGAAAAGGGGGTAGGAGGTTGGAAAAGGGGAATTTTACGACGACGAGGCAATTGCGCAAAGCAGGAACTCTGGTTTTCAGGCTTCGCGCAACTCAACGCAATGATGATGTTATCCAGCAAAGTCTTGAGATAAAAGTCCATCGAAGGAATTCACCTCACCCCCCCCCCTCCGGAGTAACCATTCCCGATTTTTGCGAGAAACTGGGAGGGTAAGGGAAATAAAATAAAAGGAAAACTCTATAATAGTTGGGTTAGAAAAATCAAGGGCGCCTGATTAGCCCTTAGCTCTCGAAAAACGGCAAGATCGGGACGCCTGAGGACAAGAAAAAAAACAGAAAACAGAGCGTGACAGCTCTTAAAAAAGTTCAGTCTATTTTCTTGAACCCCAGCCAAAGCTCCAGATGAGAAAGGACCTCGATAAACCTCGGTCAATGTGGCGTCGCGCCCTTCCCGCTCATGAGACCCATGACCCCCTTTTCTACAGGCTCATCCAACTCAACAAAACGAATCTAGAATACACACATTAGCACCACCCTTGGTAGCGTTACCCCGACAAAGGGATATAACTCACCACTCCATCCCCTTTCTCCGCATGACTCGCCTCAACAACTCTCCTCACCTTCTCCTCCCAGCCAGTCTTCCACCCCCCAACTTCCCTCACGACAACCGCCTCATCATCAAAGCAGCTCTTGATAAACTCCAGCACTCCCACGGTGTCCCGTCCCTCCCTACGTGTCCACCAATTCCCCCACTGGAATAACCCATTCTTGAGCATAGGGTGCCAGACATCGGACGGGAACTCGATCCGCGGCGGGCCGTCAGGGTACCATTCCGGGAACTCGATTGTGAAGGGGAGAACAGCGGATGCGTAGGGTCCCCGACGGGGGAAAAGTACGCAGTGCCAGGTACTGTGCGATGTTGATGAGAGCGAGGCGTACACGCCCGGGGGCGATGTGTGCTTTAGGCTTGCGCTGCGAAAGTTAGTGAAGGCATATCGGGAGCGGGGGGATGGTGGGAGGGGGGGGAACAATTCTACGAGCAGGTTTTGCTTCCGCGCGGTGGAAACTTGGGAGAAGGTTTGGCGGGGCATCTCAGTGATGGGTTAGGAGGGTTGTCAGCGTGTTGTACCGGTATTCAGGCTCGCCATGCAATTGTCGGTTGGGTTAAGCTTTGTGCACGGACATTGTGGATTCTTGGCGCGGGGTGTAGGGATGATGATTTCTCGAAATACGGGTGATCCCCCGGGCCAGATTCCCCTATTTAGTGCATGCGATGAGAAGCGATGCTCAGGGGCTACAGGCGAGATGAAGTGCTGTACCTGCATTCTGTGAGGTTGTTTAATAAATTTCCAGCCTTGCACTCGTGGTTCGCACCAAGCTTTTAAGTACTGTAAGGGGGTGGGGAAATGCAGGGTGATCACTGATTGCCGCTGTTCAAGACATGGTGCGGCGGCGGGTGGAAGGAAGGGCACATCTCTTGAAGCTGGCAACCATTTCGATCGTGGGGGGTGTAAAAGATTTTGATGCTCCACCCCCGCTATCCTACCGGTGTTTTGTTTCTCACGAGGGGAAGAAGTAAGGAGCTCATTTCCGGCCGCATGCTTTTTTTTCGCCCTCCCACCATCCACCACATACAAATTGTACTTGAGTAGGTTGGTAGTTCGGGACCCCCATATCACAGGAGAAGGGAATCATTTGAACTCGGCTCGAGACGCATTGGATGTACAAATGGCAACTAATCTGGGTCATTCAGGGGGGGGATCCTCCCCTCAGTTTCCTGATTAACTTTATCCCCTCTCGCGCTCCTGAATAAGAGCCTTTGAGCACCAACCCTGGCATCAAAATGGGTGAGCAGGATACACAAACAGAATCCGAGAAAAAGTTTCCACAATCAGCATCCCAACCAATGTTCTCATAGTAATTCATGTTGTAATAAGCTGTGGATAGGTACGTGGCCAGGATCATACTAAGCAGAAAAGTCAGCACAGTATATATTTCTTTTGTTTCTCCCTTCTCATATATCCACGCGGAGCTTTCTCCCAGTTTGGGGAATGGGGGCTTTCCTGTTGGTAGAATGTTTCTCTGAGAATTATTCCGACATCAAGTATACTCACGGTTCTCTTCGCCATTGAATTGGATGGGGTTTGTTCCCCGGGTGGCATTCACAGGTACATAGCCACCGAACAGATAACCCTTCGACCAAGTGGGCTACTTTCACACTGGGATGCCATATAAATTCGAATAGAGAGCGGAGGACGGATGCGCTAAGACTTGCGGTTACTTCTCCCAGCGAGGCGATATCTGTATCAAGTTGTTATGTGCGGATTGGGGGCTTTGTTTTGCCACTCTCGCCTCATGTGGTTGGGGGGCGACTCGCGAAGTCCTGCCAAGTGCAGCCTCTATTGGATTTCTTGTGGTGTCGTACTGCTGAAGGAAATCTATACCGTGTTGTCTTGACCCAGTACCTTTAGGATAAACTTAATGCCGGCCGGGTATGCCACTGGAAAAGGCTTCGAGCAGCAGTTATCGGCGAAATGCGGAGTTCGTAGCCCTTCAGCAGTCACGCTATCCAGTAAGAAACCCGGGTAACTTAAAGGGAGGTGATAGATGCAGTTGAAGGTTCGGGTGATGGTACTTCAGGAATTCTCGACAAAGGACACCAGGAAAGTTGTCAGTTTTAAAGAGCTTAGACAAACGGCTGGGGCCTGAGTGCGTAGATGGCATATTTCCCTGCCAATGCTCGATGGAGGATTAATTGCCAAGCGCGGAGTACTGTATTAGGAAAGATGAGACTTCCCCTGCTTGCTCGGCTTGGAGGAGGCAGGCGTCCATCCACCTCTTCAATAACTTCGGCAACCGTACTCCTTGATTAATATCCCACCCATCACCAAACCTTATTTACTATGAATACCTTACCCGAGAGTTATCGGGCCTCCAACTTCGCTGGTGATACGAGCCAGGATGCCATATCAGTTATGTGCATCGAGAATAACACGACCAACAGTATCCATACCTATTCAAACGTCAAGAATAACGCCGCGAACGTGGGAGCAGGTGAAGAGTCTACACGGATCCAAGCATGGCTACCGGCACCAGAACCCCACAGAAGGCATCATAATGTGAGCAACCGTCAGCTGGATGGTGTTAGGGATCAAGTTCTGCAGAGGAATAAGTTTGAGACATAGTGCGACAGTTAAGGCGGAATAGCGAATCCTATTTTTACTGTATGGGGGTCAAGGGGTTGGCAAGACCTACGTAAGGCAAACAAGTGTTCGCCAGTGATCGGGGACGATGGCAACAGGTACAGTACTGTAAGAAAATTGGTTCGCTAGTACGAGTAATAGTCACCTATACAAGCGAGCTGGCGGAGCGAATATAACGGGTTTTATCCCTCTATTGCGTTTACCGGGTGTAGGAGGAGCGAACGGTAGCAAATTCGATAGGTTGTCTCGTCAGACATGTAACCGTATGGGCGGCGGAGAATCTAGACGGGATTCCAATTACTTTTGGGGAGCCGGGGAAGGATGGTAGCGAGAAAAGTTCTCGGCTTCCGGGGATGGTGAAATTATTCGTCAAAGCAACGAGTATGCATCTGCTTCGATGCAATGCACGAGCTGCTGCTATAGCACCGGTCCCGGTTTCTTCGTGCGGGGCAAGGTATTATTCGAGTTGCAACAAATACACGGCTATTTCTTACCCACAGGCCATATATTCGTAGGGAACTCGACAAGCATCTCACGGAAGGGGCCTATATTATCCTCAATATGGCCGACCAGGGAGATATTGCTAGATAGAATACTTAAGCTAAAAGATAGACGAGGTTCAGACTTGATGACGGAAGATCTGAAAACCGATATCATGAAAACACTCTTAGAAAAGTCATCAGAGATGTACAGTCACACCCCGCTATCCCGGATCTCGATAACCCGGATACCTCGCTGTCCCGTATGAATTTCTGTGAGCTTTGGATTTATTTCCACCAAAACCTCACCCGTTGTCCCGGATCCCTCGCTGTTCCGGACAGATTCTTCGGATTTTGGCCATCCGGGATAGCGGGGTGCGACTGTAAGTAAGAGCTGCTCTATTAGAAATTTGGATCGCTGATTTATACTCTGCTAGGGTTTCTGCTTTTCGCACTAAGTATTGAAGCAATCTTAAGTGAAACAATATTGGCGAAGAGAAGGGAGATGTCTCAAAGGTGGGGGGATACGACTTGGTGTGGACCCGGACAGTGTGTACGCCCGGACACTGCAGGGAATAAGGGAGCAGAAGGGGCCGGTCAATCCTTAGGATGGAGGCACCAATGCGGGCATCCCACTCCGATCCGCCATTGCGGATTGATGAACGGCGTCATGCCTCGGCGGTAGAAAGGAAAGGCTGGTCCTTGACCGAGAGGACATCCGGCCGTAAGAAACGATCCTAGCATCATGCTTAGGGCTTGCCGCGGTTAGCGATGAGACATCCACCGTGCGGCCAATCCGTTACACGTTCCAAGAATACCTTTCCCGGCCCGGTATCCTGCATGATGCCCACAATACACCATCACTGACCTGCTTAGCCTATTTAAATCATGAACGGATCAGGGGACTTCCGGCCAAGAACATTTCCAACCTCATGGATACGCCCTTTCTCGAATATTCCTCCTTGTATTGGGAATCCAAGCAAAAATAGAGATCTCAAATGATACCGAATTACGTGCCCAGAAGCTATTCAACAAGTTCGGGGACCTTGTGTCTGTTACCTTACCTTTCATCAAAATAGGGCGATACCGTCGCTGCTTACTCCCAAGTCACCTGTTCACCAGCTTACCCACCGCATCCTACTTCGGAATTGTTGAGGTTGCGGTATCAAGCAAAGAGATTGCATGGGTCCTACACTGCTCGTGTGGGCCGCTCGTCAAGGTAATAAACGGGTGGTGGGACTGCTTCTCTCACGGGGCCATGTCGGTCCTGACAAACCGGACAAGGCTGGTTAAACACCACTCCCGGGGGCTTCCCGAAATTAGCATGAGGGGGGTGGTGAGACTGCTGCTAGCACGGGGCGATGCCAACCCCGACAGGCAAAACAGCGATTGTCAAGCACCGCTCTGGCGGGCCTCCTTCAATGGGCGTGAGGGGGAGGTGAGGCTATTTCTCTCACGCGACCATGCCAATCCCGACAAGCCGGACAAATATGATCAAACACCACTCTGGTGGGCCTCCCACAATGGGTATCATATGAGGGGGTGATGAGACTACTGCTCACGCGGACCGATGTCAATCCCGGTAAGCCGGACAACAATAGTCAAACATCGCGCGCCTAGAGGGAACCGATTAATGTTAAGGATCCAACTATCGCTGTATTGGTATGGCGTATTGGGCAATTGACCATGCCTGTCATATCTTGGCTGCCGGGAAAGGGAATAGGGAGGGAGGTAGGGGATATTTGCTGTTGCGTGTAGGTCCTTTAAGTTGATTTTGTCACCGGTAGATTAATACTTTTAGTTGCACATAGCTGCAGAGAACGGTGGAAAGAGGTTCATGACAAATGAACGGAAGGAAATACAGGAAAGGCAATTGAAAGTAGGAATATCCACTCCCGCGACGAATCCAAGAGACGAATAACATAATCCTCCTCCCATCCTCCTGGCGCCAAGTTATCGAACTTTCCACCCAAATATCTCTCTAGTTATCTCCGGTCTCTGGGTCTTATGGCTTCTGGGGGTGGAAATAGGTTCCAGTGCTCCCGAATCAGTAATGGCAGACACAAGATTATTGATGTTAAAGTAATCACCTTTGTGCCACCGCCCTCTTTAACTTTCCCATCAACACAATGCCAGATTTCCACAAACCCCGATCGTATCTATGTATCGCCATCCTGGAAGGGTCAAGCTTGATGACTATAACTTACCAATCGCCCCCTCAGTGCCCCTCCAGGAAGAGCTGTGTGTCTGCTTTCAGCTGTTCGTAGGGTTCAGCATAGCCCAAATCAAACACAATTATAGGCCAAAAGCGGTCCCCGGGCACTGTAGCTATGTCCGGTGCTTTCATTCTACGCCCACGTTAGGGTCATACATTGTGTAACACGTAAAATTTGAATGCTCACATATTCTTATATTGATCGTTGAATCTACTCATCCACTCTCATGCCAGTTGACCGAGACCCCCCGGCCTGAGCACTCCTGCAACAAGTCCTTCCTCCAGCAGTCTCCCGCACGAGGTGGCCACAGTTGCGTGCGTGCATTTGTGTGGCCATCTTTATCGTTAATTGGTTGCTTTTCTGGCCGATAGGTGTATCTAGAAATTCCTTATTAATATTTCCCCCTGAGAAAGGCTTGGGGTACAGACACCCTTGTCCCAATGGTGGTCTCTAACTCGGTGAATTCTGCTGGAGGAATATCTACAACCAGGTATTCCTCCAGCTGTAGGAGTTCGGGGAGTTCATCTGGAGTCATGTGATATTCGAGCAACCGGCGATATGAGGAGTCAAAGTATGATAGAAGAAGGATCAAGCAGAGATTTGCAGGGTGTTAAAAAACTAGGGGTGGTATTATAAGGTTGTTTGCGGTATAATAGGATGGAGGACAGCAGGATTGCTTGTGGAAGGGGCCAGTGTTTGCTCTGCAACCTTTTGCAAGCGAATTAGAGTCGTGTGTAGCTTTACCCTAAACCCGCTCCTCGGTTTTTTGTTTGCATAGCGGTACTGCTGTATCGTACGAGTATGATACTCGAGCAAATATGGGGCGAAATAAAGGCATTACCGGCCCTTCCCTCGATGGCTGCGCCTCTCACCGAGACGATAACAGAGAAAGACGTTCCTGGAGAATCTTCTCCGCGAATCACTCAATTTCCGGAATGGTCCACCGCACTCCCGAATAATCCAAGATACTCCCGCAACCTCTGGAGCATCCTATTACCTGCCCTCCTTCCAAGTGCCCAAGAAGGCACCACCGTAATTAATTTGGGGGAAAAGATAAAATGAAAATGCGTGTACTGTTTTCCTCCCCAAGTCTTTTTCTTCTCTTCTTTTTGGATTTATTTTCCCGATTGTAAAACGGGCTACCCGGGCATTGAGAATCATTTTCAGCCTCGCCGTCATAAAAGGATTTCGACTGCCAAGTTTCGGGTTGATCGGCCAATTTCTTATGCAAAGGCGCGTTACACACAGAAAATCCGAAAAGCTTGCATAAACCTGTTTCGACCGAAAAATCCCAACTCTGCCACAGGCGCCCTAATCCTGCTCGAACGCAAGCCTCATCTCTGCAGCCTAGGCCGAGTTCTGGAGAGCCGGTTTGGGCGCCTGCGGTTTTGGTTCGTTTTTCCGATGTGCTTAGTAAAGCCAGTGTTCTCGTAGGCGCACCTAGCAAAGTGAGCCTACGCGCCAATAGATGATTCTTGTTTCCCCGTCCCGAAAGGACTAGCATCTTCTGGAACCTGATCATTACCGACAGCATTCATGCGCTAGGCAAGAACCAGTCCTAGTCTACGATCTACAACTATTCCTCTTCCCTGCGAATCCCGTTACTCTTCCTCAGTTGTCCGTGCAAGGCTGGCTGCCAAGCGCATCAACCCTGCGGACGACCCCCCGCCAACATCACCCTAGTCCCCAACCTTTGCAAAGAGAAAAGAATCACCAACCTCCGAGCATCCATACTATCACTAGAATGCCCCTCGAGACCCTCCCGCCCGAACTCCTTCTCGAAATCGCCGACTCCCTCGACGCAAACCCCTTATATTCCCTTGTCCTGACATGCCGGAGGCTAAACCACCTCCTAACGCCATCCCTCTACGCCTTGCCCCTGCGCTCCCGCCATTTTGCACAGTCCTATGGTCCCCGAGCGCTACTCTCAGCTGCGACGCGACAGGACGCGCAAACCGTGGAGAAAATGCTGAAGGGGGATATTCTGCACTGCTTTGACTGGGAGGGGCGCCGAAAGTTGGATGTGTGCCTGTTCTGCACGAGGGACTCGGCGATGATAGAAATGCTACTTCTCTGCGGGATGGATCCGAAAACGCTGTTCGAGAGTGGCGATAGACCGCTCCTGTGTAAAGCCGCTGGTGCGCGGAATTCTGCTTCGGTAAGGGCGCTCCTGGCGGCTCCGGGTATCCACGTCAACGCTATGGATCCCCTCTACGGTGGTGAGACGGCGTTGTTGGTAGCGGTGCAGGGCAGGAGTGTGGATGTGGTGGAGATTTTATGTCAGGATGAGCGCACGGATGTTAACTTTAGGAGTAAGTTCAGTGGGCGGACGGCGTTGCATTATGCAGTCGATTTGAAGAGTCTTGCCATGGTGCGGTGCCTCTTGGAGAGGAGTGAGATAGAGGTTGATGCCAGGAGCTGGAGTGGTGAGACGGCGCTGTGTATGGCTGTTGGGAAGGGGGATTTCGATATGACCGAGTTGTTGCTTGCGGAGGCCGGAGCGCTTGTTGACCTGCAGGGTTGCATCAGTACTACGAGGAGACCTTTGCAATTCGGGAGGTTGCGTATACATTTGAAGGTTGTGCGGGTCTTGATGGAGTGGATTGGGGCAGAGATTCACTCACAGGATGTCGGGACCGATACTCCGCTTGGCCACGCGAGAAGCCATAGGCATAGGAGGGTGGCACGGCTCTTGAAGAAGCATGGCGCTGCCGATAATGAGGATGAGAGGCGGGGATACCTTTACAGGAAGCTGATAGGGGGGAAGGGGTTTATATGTTTTTCATGATGGGTGGAGTATACTCGGCTAAGGCGTGGGATGGTTTGGGTTTTCTTTGGGTTTTCTTCTGGGGTTTCTTTTGGGTCTTTCTTTGGGTTTTGGTGCATGGATCTTTGATCTTTTCCCATTAAATTTTGTATTTCGGCGCCTCACAAAAATGTCCACACAATTCAATAGTATTGCATGCTATCCGGAGGCTTCGAGGGACCGACACGGTTGCCAACAATGATAAAGGCAGCGTGTGATATCATCAGAAACTAGCCCCAAGTAGCCTTATTCCTGGAAGTTCTTATTTTCGCAAATGCTCGCTAAATCCACCTTGGGGGATATAGAGGGCTTGCGCTCAAGTGCGGTGGGTTGGCACAATATAACCCAATAGCCCGAGTGATCCCTTGTGCAAAAATTGATGTCTTGTTTCAACGTCAAAAGTAGCCATAGCACACTGCTGCAGTCAACCCTGAGGCTTTAGATTATTATTGTTGTAGGATTACCATTCAACCTGGTATGTACAAATTCTATTCTCACTATCCTCCTCATTCCCCCAATCTGCACTCTCGTCGAGTGAGTCCAGCTCTTGTCCCCGGTCGCCAATTTTTCTCAAATGGTAAGCATATTTATATCCAATTGGTGATGAAATGCTATCTACGAAAAGCCATAAGTGGCCAACCTTGCAGAGAGAACTGCGGATTACCCTTGGCTTCACTGGATGAAACTGGTGGACGGTATTCCCGGCCCAGTTGATAGTCATCGCTCGTCTACCCCCCCACAGTTCATCCCTCAAACTCAGCAATTGGTTCCGATTCCAAGATTGGCTGATCCCTAAGATCGTGCATATTTTCTTTGGGTGGTTTATTAAACGGGGCGTCTAGGGGCACTGTTGGTGCTAATGGGTGGGCTTTCCCTCTGGTCCTAGAGGGCGGTTCAGAATTGGAGTTGTTATTGTTCCCACTGGCTGACCAGTTTTTCCCCCACAAGGCGCCGAAATCATAATCATTATAGCTTCCATCCGCTCGCTCAGGTTCCCTCAAGTGAACCCAGTAACTCAACAACCCATCACCTGCGACTCGGTCTGACAACTAGCGAGAAAATGTCACTCTAATATCGACGATGCTCCCAGCTTCCCCAAACCTATGGGTACTCATGCAACACCTATTATTTCAACTGCACCCATAACCGCATTGTGTTGAACGGTGACGTGAACAACTTTGGTGTGACAGACAAGAGGTCTGAGATCCTAACTTATCGTAGTTATCTCGGGTCGAGCCTAGTATCCGGCGTCGAGGCATCCGAACCCGGCGGGTCGACAGCGTGGGGGAGTAGTTGCTAGAAACCGACAAACTTTAGAAGTGGTGCGGTGGTGCCTGAGAGAAATGCATCTGAGTATGCCGCTTTATATTGCTGCCGGGATCCTGCCGGTGACAAGACCTATTTCAGGCGGGGGCGGTCCTCTGTGGAACTAAAACGGTTGTGCTGATGAATGGCGATACCAATTCACTGGTCGTGCTTATGCGCTAAGGACAGAGGGCAAAATATTGCAGTTGCATATTTTTACATTGATTCGGACAAACATCCTCGGTTCGCTACTGGAATAGATTACGGCTGGATTGGAAAGGATCACGGATGAGATAAGTCGAGCCTTTCGAGATAACAAAAAAGGTGATTGGTGGAGGGGGGTTTACGAAATTCGAGTTCCCTATCTTTCGCTTTCTATCCTATTGGCCTTTGATTTATACTTTTTCATTCTTAGTTCATTTCTTTCTTAATACTTACTAATTTTGCAGTACAGAATCCACAACAGTAGGTGGGTTCCTTCGGGTACACCTCTTCCGCTGTTCACTTTGATTGGTTTATATAGGAAGGGTTTTTGGGACTCTTGGATGCTTCTTCCATTTTAGGCAAGTCCTCTGCACCCCACGAGGCATCTTAAAGCTTCTTTTATTTCTACGGTTCCAGGATCCACTAGCACCGGGGCTGGCACGAAATACAGAGACTCTTTACATTTGATATTGCGAGTGATATCCCCCAAAGTCCTCACGGATTATCACTCGGTACTGCAAATCGCGCCAAGTGCCCTGTGCATGAGGGTGGGTTTGGCAAGTTTCTACTGCATCATATTATCCGGTCGAAGCTAGCCCCCCACCCCGCCAGGCTACCTATCCTGTGGTAGATATTCCTTCCCCTGGAAACTGTCATACCACAATCTATTCTGCAACATGTCTAGGACTATGCACCATCAATTTTAGACAAACACCCCACGATAGCCATAGTATTCGAGCGGAATCTTCCAAGCTACGGCACTATGCCCATCGAAACCCAATCATCCCTATTCGGGACGGCTGCGATGGGCTACCAGGGTTCTTCGTTCGGTTGTGAGGGAGATGGGCCTTCCTTGCGTTAGGTCAGGTCACTGGGGATAGGCTCGAGTTTCCCGGAGGGGCCTATTAGAATTGCTAGAGGTGCTAATATGTTTATTACCAAAGGTTTGGAGCTATGGTTGATTGCCCCAGAGTTGTGGCGGTCGGCAGAGGAGCTTCTCCAGGCTGATCATTCATTAGTTATTAAGAGAGAGTGTAGGGAAGCTGGGACACTCTCTATACATTTTCCTGCCCTAGCAGAAACCTTAACCTTGTGCCCGTGGGGTTCTGCCTTTGGGTAACGGCTCAACAGGCTTCGAACACCTATATCACACCCAAATATTACTATTTTTAAACCGGCTTTCCATCTCGTGGATCTCCGGTTTATTTTCTGCCGAATTATACAGGAAAACCGATAAAACTCGCTATGGGTGAAGCACGAATGTTTGAAGTTGGGTATACTTTTAGACCAAGTTGGTCCGGTTAAAGGATTACACTGCCATAGGGTTGAGGAGGCCCAGGATACTGGGGTACTGCCCGAATGGGAAGGCGCTTCTGACTTTACTGTTAGTTTAGAAATAGGGGCGAGGCAGGGAAGCGTGCGACTCACCTTTTTCCACCTTGCCTATCCACTTTCCGGAGAGCGATGCTAATTAGCCCGCTATTTCTGCGATACCGGTGGCTACTCCAAAAGACCCGGCAAATCGCTCAAGAAATGTTGTGTTTTCGAGAGGAACTGCTCCCCCACCCAGATCAATTATCCGGGTCGGGACCGGAAGCACAAATTTACTAGGGGGACGGGGGCGATAGGCATTGTCTGCGGTAGGCTGGTTCCCGAGAGGCGCCGCAAGTAAGCTCCAGTGCCATGGCCCCTTCGGCACATTACTCGTTGTGAATTTCTCAACACTTCATACAAGCATCTAAACAGCCCTCCTGCCTCTATTCCGGATATTAAAGCGCTTCCTTCTGAAGTATCGCGATTCCCTTCCATGCCAAACTAGATACAGATATTATTTTTCGTTCATGTGGGGAGTTTCCACTCTAACGCTCCTAGTGTCTTTCAAACGCCGCTCCCCGTTCATGACTTTGAGCCTTACAAGTCTTGCCGGCTGGGAGCGTTCTCGGCATATTCAAGAAATTAATGGGGAATAGGCGGATATGGGTCGCCTCAGCCACACATATTATTGAGCTGGACTGCACAAGGAACTGTAAGGGCAGGCGAAGAACAAGAAAAACAGGTCTCCCTCTGGCTTCTTTAATCATGACTGTGGCATCACTAAAACTCACTCGCCTTGGGCTAGTACCGGAGGGGTTCTCTACAGCATTCGCAAGTTCCCGATATGGCCGTCTAAGACAACGACCTGAATATCACAACCGGTAATCGAGGTTGGGTGATTGTGGGTAAAAATCAGCGCCGTGGAATTGACCGCTATTAACATACTTTTTAATAATTAGCTAGTTCAGAGCACTTAGGCAACGCGATATTCGGAACGGGACAGATCGAAATCACAAAAAACGGGAAGGTGTTGAAATAGACGGATAGACAGCCAACTTGAATAACGAGGTAAAGCCGGAGTTAAAGGTTGAAAAGGCCAAGGAGATGGGGACAAAGGCGTCTTATCGCGAGAGCCAAGACGAGGGTTTGAAGGCGACAAAAGGATTACCCTAATGGGATTAGAAGCGTGAATGAGTATCGTAACAGTTTTTTTCTACGAGGATATTCTCAACTCGACAAGCACGGATCAAGTAAATTGGCGGAAAATGTACAGTAAGAGAGACATAGAAATGCTTGGTAAATGGATACATTGGAAAGAGAGAAAATTCCGGGGGTTTGCTTAAAAGCCGGTGTGAAGGTTTGAACAAAGAATCCTTAAACTGTATCCCTTCCCTTGTAGAACCCCACCGGGCTTTTTTTATTTTAATTTTATTCTATTTAAGTATAACTCGAGGTTTCGTGACTGAGCGCGATTTTCTATAGTACAGAGGTGTAGGTGCCCCGATGAGAGATACTTCGCCGCGCCCGCCTCAGGTATATATATGGGTGGGGTGTGGAATCACACCGATAGTTGGTAAATGATCCACTGCTGTCTACCATACATCGCAAGTGACGGCATAGCCTCAGGGGAGCAAGAAATCAAAGTAAGGGGTTTCAAAGGGGAATACTTTGGGGGTTAGAGCTACTAGAATCTAGGATTGCTAGTTTGTAGGGCGAGAGTAGGTATTGTAACGGCCGGGGTCGCAATGCTCTATGATAGGGAGACTTGCGAGGTTTCCACTTAGCCTGGGTATACGTTAATGATCTGATTTGTCTGATTATTACTTATCCATATTCGCGCTTTGATGCTGGCATACCATGCTCAGCGCTCTTATCATATAATGTGGGAGCTTCACTTGGAATGGTTATTTAAGCACAGGGGGCGGTGGATCTAATCTCTCATGGAAAGCTTCCCTTACGGCAAGGTAACGTTAGACGGGGGTCCCCCACCGCAATATTTCGGCGGGCCCCCCATGTATACGCAATGCGGTAACCCACCAAGACAAGTGCAAACAATATCCGACCCATGGGTAAACATTTCGGAGAGCTAGAACTGAGGGCCTAAGCCAACTTTAAATGACATCTGGTTAAGCTGCATACTCCCTGCGGCAGCAATAGGGAGAAATAAATACAAACACCCAACTCCAGTATAGCAACCGAAATTCAAGATCCATACCCATACCAACCCTGGTTTTCAGTGCTGCAATCTAATCCGCAATACCGGCCACCATTCCTGAAATACCGAACGTCCCCGTGGCGCTTGTTTGGCATTTTCTGAGCACGATAACTAATCAACGTGGATCCAGTATGCCATGACGTTGGTCTTCTGCATGAGCAATCACATCGCGACGCCGAATTGTGAACTGGAGGCATTCACTACCGAAGATTTTAATACGCATGGTGATGCATACTTGATAGGACTCTGCTGAAAGTGGAGCACAGTGGAAGAGAAGTAGCCTTGGTTACGGTACACATCCACCGGCTCGGCACTCCCGGCTACAACGGAACTTGCCTTCTCTAGCAGTCCGTTGATATATACCGGTGGTCGAGGAGGGACCAGGGGTGATGGCAGCGGTGTCTCCGCTGTTCCCTAAGAGCCCCCCCGGGAAGGATCGTGCCGTAGTGGATGGTGGGTTCAATTGCCGTTAAATTTCCATATTATGCGTTTCGGACTGGTGGTTTGCCGTCTTGCTCGTAGGAGCGGCCCGCACCTTCCCCTAAATCATTTCCGTACGATAACGTGGGGGTGCTACGCCTGCCACGCTTCTATAAATTAGGTTCAAACCTCTGGAGAACAGTTACCTCACTCTCCCATCGACCTAGAACAACCCATCCCGACTAGAACCCGCGTCAACCCCTATAAGGGCAAAATCCACGCCTAGGCCCCCACGGCGAACCTAAAACCGGAACCCCGGCTCCCCTCCCATATATCTTCTCGCGGGTGGGCACCCACTCAATAGTAGCCTTAGCCGGCGGCGCAGGACATGTCCCATCGGAGATAGCGCGTATGCATATTGGGTGCCGGTACACGATTAAGCACGAATTGAGCACGCGAGGGCGGTGGAGTTGAGGGTGTAGAGTGCGTGGTTCTGGCGCGGGGGATTGCGATTAGGCTCCACATTGCTGTGTTTTTGAGAGTAGGGCGGTTGGGGTGAGAGGGGGATGTCATGCAGGATGGGGTGCAGTGTTTTGTTGCTTGGAGGGTGATGGACGAGGCTTGGAGGTGGAGTTTGGAAGAGATGTGCTAGTATGGGGGGGTCGTGAATAATTAATTTCAGTCTTTACAGTAGAGGGCGCCACGAAAACCCCGCGGCTGACTAATAGGGGTCATTAAATAAGAGGCACTTTTTTGTTACCCTGCTTTGACAATAATTTCGCGGGGGCGGGTTACAATAGGGTTCGTTCCCCGTCGGTTTTTGTGATGCCTCCGTTGGAATCTGCCGCACAATAGTGGAAAGTGTTAACGGTTCCTCTGCGGCGCCCAAATGGTTGATGTCCCTTGGAAAGCGTTCGGAACGTATCCGGAAATCGTGGCGCGGTCCAGCACTGGAAGATGCCAGGATTTCCGGATACCTTTGGTGTGAACAAGCATTCAGTCTGATACCTGTAATATTTGTAGAATATCAGGAAGATCGTATACGAAGAACACCGAATGAGACACCAAACCATAATGATGTGACGTTGTGATAGTCTTCAAGAAAGAGGACGAATTATCATAGAATGCGAGCTCGAGCTCTCGGAAGTAGAATCCATTCTTAACCCTCAAATTGCAGTGAGTTCAAATTACCAACTTCTGCTGCCCCACAAGATCAATGTAAGTGGGCAGAAGAGGCTACCACAATTTGTCACTCGGGATTACCCCACAATTTACGAGTATGTATCATAGAGCTGTGCTGTGGTGCCGGGTGGGACTTCGGCGGGAATTATTTTTCCAGTATTACTGCATATCATTGCTTCCAACGTTCGGGATGAACAATTGTTTGCCAATCGTAACCCCTGTTATTGAGCTGGAGCCGTAAAATATCAGATTCTTCATTTCGCATCTGGCTCAGGGTGTTCTTGTCCCATGGTGACTATGCGTTTTATACTACACTCCGGAAGATAAATCTAGTGCGGCCTCGAATTATGAGAGGGCTATTTGCCTTACTTTGAGTGGCGCCTGAGAAAAGAATAAGGATTGCTGCCGAGGGAGATTTTCAATCACATCTTGGGGTCAAGCATTCCAGTCCTAGAGGTATGAGTCTTTCATTACGCCCCCCCCCCTCCCCACCCCCCCACCAACTCCAAAAAGACCCACCATGTAAACCTCCCAAAGCGTGGAAAGGGGAAAACAGCAAATGCACCCTTTCTCACAGATCACAAATAACATAACCCCCCATCCCAAGAAACGCCCTTCTCGATCCCCGTAATTACTAAATTCACTCCTTAAGCAAAGGCACGAACCTATACTGACACCCCAACACCCTCCTCCCGCAGGTCCTGTCAAAGAAAAATTCCCGCTTGGTGATCGCCTCAAATGGCGGTGTGAAATCTGGCCGCTCAACGACAAAGCCCGTGCACATGGGATGGGCGACGAAGGGCGAGCTCATAGCTAGGGGACAGGTATAATTCCAAAGGTAAGTTTGGTGATTGCAAGCATAGACTAGTGAGGTCACAGTGCACATTTTTCCCGAATGTTGGATGGAGTGTGGTAATTATGGTAAATGATGTTTGGTGGCGGTGGATGGTTGCTCGAGGGTTGTGGCATCGGGGGCTGGTGGTGAGCCTTGATCGGAGCTTGAAGGTTATTTATATCATGGAGTTGGGGTATTGGAATGCTGGGTGTATCTTGAAAAATGGGTCATTACCCACTCGGTATCCGCGTTGTCGGTATATCTTGAAATCTTCATGAGTCTGGGGGAGCTGTTTCAAGTTGTATTTGAATGGCGAAACGCATCAGTTTTGATTTATATTTTATCGTAGTTACTAGAATTGAGCAACCCCGAATTCAGAAATGAGGGCCCTTCGTAAAACCAAATTCGCATCTTTTCCTACGGCATTCTAGTATAGGTACACCCACCCCCAATGCACGCTAAACCCTCTCTCCATCTCGACTGAAATCTGTAGTTTGGCAATTTGGGCATTATCACGACCGATCATTCGTCCCCCCTCCATGCCCACTAGGCACTCTTTTAGAACTCACGGGACATGAAACACCATCTCTCGGGGAACACAAGGAGATTGGGAGATTCGGAGATTTTAGGCGAGCTGATTCTCGCAACTTGGGGGACTCGGAATCAAGATTCAAGTCTACATTGGGTTATTTAAACTCCCTGGGGAATCCGGGGGCCAATCGGTTACTACTCCCAGGCTTCTGACGCTGTAGCTCAAGCAAATGATAATTGTGCGAGCAACACCAAATGTCCGCCCCACAACGCAGCACAGATGCCGGACCCTCTAGGCCTCCCAAAGCCCCAACCTGTATGACTAACGATGAGATTGAAAGCCAGATTGAAAGCCAGATCGAGAGCATCCTCACAGCTGCCGGCTCGGCTATGTCTAAGATCCGCCGCAGGGCCTACCGCTGGTGGCAGAACCCACTCAACCGCGAACACAAACTCGCTCGTGCAAAGGATTACGAAACGCAAGCCTTCGCGCAGTTCGATTACATAGCATCATGCATTCAGGATTACTGGTCCATACATGACGATGCCGGCACAAGGAAGTTCCTTCGGGATATTGGCGAAGCCAAGGATAATTTGTTGACAATCTTGAGAAATCTAATTTTCGAAATTGGGAATACCGGCAAGACGAAGCTTGAGAGCATCGAGGAGGTGGGGGAGGAAGAGGATGGGGAGGGTTGTTCGAGATTGGCGGGTGAGATGGGGTCTCTTGGCGTTTGTGAGACAGGCGTGGGGTGGGATGAAGAGGAGGACGGTTTGGAGCTTGTCATGTCGGCTGTAGAGGAGTCTACCGCTAGACTTGTTCATATAATTCGCTTTCCTACTGGTTTGAGGGCCTCTGGAAGCACTGGAAAAACCGGAAAAACACTTCGGGAAAGGATATCTCTCACGGGATTGGGTTTCAGACCTTCTTCGAGGAATGGGCTGCCCCGCGGCAATGCGCCAGTTGTTGAGAACAGGTCGGAGAGAAAGAGGGACAAGTTTAAAAGGGTACTGCAGCGGAGGCTTAGTTTCAAAGGGAAAGGTAGCCCAGCCTCTTTCTCTCCCACCAGACTTCCCTGAGCCTGGGATCCTTTTGACTTTTCAGCGTTGAGTTTCCGACACTCGCTCTGCCTACACGTAGAAACGGCGATTGCCATCTGATGGTCGCATTGGGTTTTGAGGGTTGTTGTAGGCTCGCGGTGCGCGGGAGGAGGTAATTAGTAATATGGGAAGATTGTATCATACGAAGCGGAGTGATATTTCGCAATCTGTTCTTAGGCTCGATAAGTGGAGTTTTTCCGTATATTCGTTAGATTCTTCCATTGGGGTGGAATTTCGTCCTTGGACTTTTATTGATGAGATGAGAATGGCGGTATAAGGACGGCGTCGGGTAGATGAGGGAAGCAAGTAGCTATAGATCTCGTAAAACTTGCATAGCTAGGAGTACTCGAGTAGAACCAGAGTGGTATTGCAGATTCCTCCTCGCTATTGATTATGCTCGGAGGGGATCAGGGAACATGACGCATATCCTAGGGGTATATTTTCTGGGGCGGCACTGGACTGTTTCCTGTTGTTTTTCCAAGGTGGCGGTGTCATAGCAGGGCGTAGGAAGTCAGATACGATGGATTGGGGGTAGGGGTACCGTAGGCCCACCGGATGCGGCAAGGGAGTCCCGTGAAAGCAAAGAGGCCGGGAGAGACGGCATGAATGGTTTTTCAAGCGCCCTGCGGAGCCTCATTGTTAGGAGGAGGGAGCTGGACAACACAAGGCTATTGTCAATACCGGTAGTGTGTGGAATTTGAATGTTTTAAATGGTGGATGCGCCTTCTGTCCGGGGAGCAAGTGTCTGATTTTGTGCATCGAATCAAAGAAAAGATTGAGTTGTGTTACATAATCTGGAGGAGCGCTAGGACGGAATACTGCTCTCGTATCATACCTGTGAGCTCTCCATGGCTAACTTGGCAACTAGGAACAGAGAAATAGGATGAGTGGGTGTGCTAAAGTTACCATTATGTAACACATGAGCAACCTCAGATTATATTTGAGCCTATGGTGCATTAGGGAGATTCAACTGAACTGGGCAGCTGGGCGGTGGGATGTAAGGTGACTGTCATGAACCTTCCTACCCCACAACTCAATATCCACATCATAGCCTACCCTTCTTAAATGCGATACTACCAACTATGTTACTACCTGTATGAGCGGATAGGTGGGCAAACTACCGAATGAATTCAATAAATGTTTAGATAGGGGATATCAGGATGTGTGGGTGTGTGGCTGAAGAAGGAAATTACTTAAGCAGAGGCCCCTCCCTTTGTGTAGAAACAATGATGTACTGTACTAGAAAACATAGCTGGTTTGAACTGTTCAAATTGCGAACTATTCATAGGGCTATGGAAAGTTGAGCCGCTTCTCACTTGGTCTCAGGAGAAAGGGTCAGTGCCGTTGCGGTGGTGGTAAGTACTTGTACAATTCAATAGCGAACTGACCTAACAAAACTTTCCCATTGTGACCTCTCGACCCCGGATACCGGAATCTTGGGGGTTTGTTTAGATTGTAAAGGTTACACGATCTTTCCAGTTGGGAAATGCGCGCCGGTGGACCACGGGATCTGGTTCGGGGAGATATTTCGGCTGCAAGTGTTATCAGAGGCCTATGCCGCTTTGAGGCTATCCGGATTCTTGTACCCACAGGAGATAGTCCTAATATGCTTCCGACAGTTTTTTTTTTTTGAGAAATAAGAGAACGGAGAGCACCAGTAAGGAGACCTGGATCCTGTTTTATTTTTAAGGGGATACCAATGTTGGAGTAGGGTTTTTAAGACTTTTTATGGCTGGAACTTGAACTATTCCGTTCTTGGCAGAGGATGTGGGGGGTTTCTCTTTGCCCGTACAAAGAGCTATCGCAGAACCTGGGATTGGTTGGTATTTTACGTGATATCGTAACCGGTCATGACCGGGAAAGTGGCCACTACCTGTATTTCCGGCAAAGCAGATCCTAGTGGTGAATTCTTTTGCTGGCTAATCTTTTTGGGTGTGGTGTGTTCCTCTCCAGCGCGCACAACCAATACTAAGTTTAGTCTAGTCTACAAGTACTGACCACTTGTCAACCGACAGGACCGAGCAAGGAACAGATTTGCTCCGTTTGCAACACTTAAAAGGAACTACCCGGCAGGTTTGAAAATGACCTATCAAAAGGACCGGGAACAGTCAACAAGGAGGCCCCTAGCAGACTATCTCCACCCATGTCTAGTTTAACAGTAAAATAAAGAACTTCGCAAAACAGAATGGTCGTGTACTGTATTTGGACAGTTGGACTAGCTTGTTCTAGCGGTAATCCGGTAAAACAATTGCAGCTTCCCCCCTGTGTTTAGGCACCCTACCACTCTTGCCATGCAAACTGAACCCGGGGTTTCTAATATTGACATTCATGGATGACAAAGTGGACTCGTGATTTTTTCTATGCTATCATTTTGTCTGGAAATAATTCTTGGCTTCCCCGTCAGCGGTTTCCATAAAATATGTTTTATGACATGAGAGAATAGGATTTTCCCTTTCAACCCTGTTTAAATCCAGGAGGCCAGTTTTTGGCACACTACCTCCGCAAAGGTATTGGTAAAATGGGCTTTTTACACCAAAAACATTGATTTTTCGCCACTGGTAGATTAGGGACCACAATAGATTTTACAACCTGCTTCTGGTATGTAGTTGCAATAATCCTGCACCACTCCTACACAACTCTTAATAACTTTGGGGAAGAATTGGAAAAGTTATGCAGTCCTAAGGTTTTGACTTCACTGAAAAGCTTCATTATATAAAAAAATGGCATAGCAACGGATATTGTCAACTTTGGGGACTGGTAGCTTAGCCCCATAGAATAAATTGTCAAAATAAATGGTGTTAGGTAAAAGCTGCAGTGAAGCTGAAAATGATTATATAGGTTGTGGGGATTATTTGAAGCAATTCCAGGTGTGGGGGTTGATCAGGCCTGCCGATTTTTGGTGTGGAAGGGTTGTTTGGCCGGCGCTTTTGCGGAGGTGCTTTACGGTACCGGAAAAGGGAAGGGGGGGAAAAAAAAAAAACCAGGCGCGAGTATTATGCACAAGGAGCACGCGCAGGAAGCTAAGGGGTGAGGCGTGGTTGGTTGGGAGTATTAGTTTTATGTGCGGAGTGGGAACAAAAAATATATTTCTTCAGTAGCCGCGATGAACTCCTCAAGGCTATTGTCGTTCAGCCTCTGATTAGCAGGGTTGAATTTATGGGTGCCCACGGAATCGCGCACATCTGCAGTCTCCGATCTCGAAAGATCGGTAGAGAATACCCTGTCAAGGAGGGTTGGCTTACCTACTCGAGTAGGTATGATTGCATAGGAGGAATGCCGGGCCAATGGCACCTTTACAATGCTTTGCCATTGGCTAGTTGGATGTGCCAGTTACAAGTACCGGCATTGTTTTTAACCTGGTACCACTGCTTCGTTTGGGTGGTGTGGTTGATGTTGCGTCGAGACACGCATCCATGTTGACGAACGATGCCCCGGCGGGTCCATTCTGCTTCTAATATTGCTCTTGGAGGCATAGCGGTTTGGGCTTGCTTTTACGGTGTACACGAGTACGGTTCTGGAGAAGATACGGTCGGCCCCGGGGTTGAAAAGGAGTTAATTTTTGAGATGATCCGTCGGTTTGGTAGTCGAGGATGCGTTACACACTCCGGAGCCTTTCACCTCCCTTGTTGGGTGCCTCACTGCGGTGTTCCGAGTGGTTGTCACACTCGAGCACACTTCCCGGGTTCGGAAATCGCAATGAATCGGGGCTGCTTGGCACGGGTAGAGGGTGAGAGGAGTGGATCTGCCATCATTGGCTTCTTGTCCGCTGGGCCAATTAGCGAGTCTACGAGTACTCTCGTGGGGCTGATTTCCCCAGAGCTGAGGGTGCGCATGCTCTCTGCGCCTTGAGGGAGAGGCTTGGGGATAGCAAATAATCTATCCAGATTGTATTATGCGCTTCAGGGTTTTTAGTAAAATTCGAGTTGGCCTTACATATACTATCACCCTTTTTTATGATAATGGGTACAGCGCCTACTCCAGTGCTGGGGTTTTTCGCGGAAATGCGGCTCACGACCGTCCTCGAGAAGAGAAGCTGGGTGATTTGCAAGAAGCGACGTGAAATCAATTGACTTGCTCCGGTGCTTCTACAGATAACTTTCCATCCACCTTCAAATCTACTTTGGTGCGCCTCTAAAATTCTCAAACTGCGCGCGGCAATGTAGACAGTCCAATCGATCTATAAAATTGCCTTGGGAAAAAGATGATATAGGCTTTGCAAACCAGGGCCACCTAAATCTCGCCGGTGTTTATCCGTGGGACTCAAGGCTTGGGGAGAATTTCCCTTTATGGGTGTAGCAAACCCACGTAACTAGGCTCCCGGAGGCTCTGCGAGTAGTTTTCTGCCCATTAATTTTATCATGTCGTTGTTAGATCTCGTAGTTAGTTTCCACTGCTAGTTGTCCTTGCCTCTCCCCCAGGCCTGCTGCGTTCATCCTAACAAAAAATCTGAACGATCACTTTTCCTATTTTTATGGGCACACACCCTGGCGCAGTAGGCAAGCGGTGGTGCAACGCCAAGAAACACCTCGCCGCAGCCGTGCTCGGACAACTATCCCGTACTTAGCAAGGTGCGTATTGAAAGTATTGGCTTATGGGTGTCTGGACGTGGTGGGGCAGGAAAATATGTCTATCCGCGTATTAGATGAATAGTTATCAGTGACAAGTGCTGATATGGTACGAGCGATTGAGTTGGGCGGGGTTATCTAAGCTGTGGAGTTTCACGCCGACTATTTTGCGCTCATGGGGCGAGGCTGTTGTCCACGCTCTGCCATTCTTTCCACCCTGTCGCGAACCATCTTTACGAGCATCAAGGAATACATTCAGCTACTACGTCGATAAACTCATCTTCCCGCGATTCAAGAGCCGATCGATACAATGGGCAATAGACAAGCAAGGCCTCCTTGCCATTCCTCGCTTCAACGGTATGCTCCGGGAATGTCGCCTGTGTATCAGTGGTCTCTAATCATTAATGTGGGGGCTGTGGTTCTAGCTCTACGGCCAACAGCAATAATCAGGGCAGTTATAGCGGGAACAGCGGCTCTTATAATGCTAACAACTCCTCCATTACCACCTATAACTTTTGGAGCCTCCAGAGCGAGTGTATGCTCAAGGAATGTACCGAGATTTTGCAATGTTTATACACGTCCGCGTACGAGGAGCACCGGAGCCGCGTTCGGGAACCGGTCGAGGGAACGTGCGCTTGGGTTATGAGACATCCGAAGTATCAAGCGTGGCGGGAGAAAAAAACATCAGGTCTCCTCTGGCTGTCGGCGGACCCGGGTTGCGGAAAATCCGTCATCGCTTCGTACCTGGTAGAGCATCTGAAACTCCGGAATGACGCTATTGTTTGCTACTTTTTCTTTAAGGATGACAACGAGGAACAGAAGAGTGCAAAGTTCGCTCTCTGCGCCATTCTACATCAACTTTTTTCGCAGAGAAAGTGGCTCTGCGGATATGCTAAGGAAGCATTCGAGGCTAAAGGCAGGATGTTTAGACAGGAGGTTGACACATTATGGGATATTTTGGTTAGGGCTGTATCTGAGGGGGGATGCGGCGATGTTATTTGTGTGATGGACGCCTTGGATGAGTGCGAAGAGGCTAGTATAGCCCCGCTTATCCGTCACATAACACGTCTCCCAGGATCACGGACTGCCGATACACCTCTGAAATTTTTTGTTACAAGTCGCCCGTACCATAAGATCGAGATAGCGCTTGGCTCACGAGCAACGACCATCCGGCTAAAGGGGGAGGACGAAGTCAGCGCTATTAGTACTGACGTTACCCGAGTTATAGATAGCGGGATCAAAGAACTCGAGTTAGTGTGGGAGAGCCCTGGCGGGCTAGAGTATTTGCGCAAGCTCCTCAATTCATCCGCTGATCGCACCTTCCTTTGGGTTTCTCTTACACTCGAGAGTTTAAGGGGTAGTGCTGCGGGCTCCCGTGAGGCATTGGCCAAGATAGTTTCTAATGCGCCTACCGATCTTGATGAGTTTTACACCAAAATACTTTCCAAAAGCGCAGACCACGATAGTGCTCGGAGAGTTCTGAATATAGTAGTAGCGGCTTCAAGACCCCTTACGCTTGCTGAAATGAACATTGCACTTACTATCAGGCGGGGCCACAAGTCAACGGAGGATCTCTCAGGTGATCTTTATCCTGCGTTTGAAAGGACAGTGAAGAATTTGTGTGGGCTTTTCGTGCGGATTATCGATTCGAAGGTCTATCTGGTCCACCAGACCGCGAGGGAGTTCCTGATGAAGGGGTCTTCATTGGGTCAGGGAGACTGGCAGTACTCCTTGTGCCACAAGCATTCCAACTATATATTGGCTGACATTTGTATTTCCTACCTGTTGTTGGAGGACTTTGAAAACGACCCATTTATGGTGTCCCCGGATGACTACGGAAACCAGTATGACTGCAGAATCAGGGAGGAATTGGCTGGTTATACGAAGAAATATTGCTTTCTAGATTACGCAGCTGCTAATTGGGCAAACCACTTCAAGGGTTCGCAAGATCAGCAGATGGAGTTATTCGAGTTTACTCGACTTATATGCAAATATGGATCTAAAAGATTTCTGACGTGGCTTAAGGTTTACTGGGGAGAGAGTGGCTTGTATCACCCATTCCCCATAGATTTCACACATTTGATGATAGCGTCATGGCTTGGGCAGCGGAGAGTAGTTGAGCGACTGCTGGAGGAAGGAGAGGATATCAATGCGCGATCCAAACAATACGGCACTGCGTTGAATGTCGCCGCCCTCCAGGAAGATGGGATTGTTACTAGGATCCTGGTGGAGAATGGCGGGAACGCCTTTTTATGCGGGACGGAGTATAAGATTTTGCATGTTAGGAAGTCTCCGTGTGTGAAGTGGTTGGGGCATAGCTAACAATAATTTCACCGTTTTCATAGACGGTATGTGAATAGGGTGTTATAAATGGAAGTGGCGTTGACTGTGATTATTTTTTACATTATAGATGGTAAGTTGAGGTTAGTGATTATTCCTTGATCACGGCGTCATGTCACTGATGCTAGCGGATCTGGTGCCATAGAGGGTAAGTGAATAGAATTGGGGATGTTGTCCAGCGGTCGTGGCTGACACTGGACCGGCCAATGGGTGTAGAGCGTAAGTTACCATTCTCACTACTAGAAAATAACAAAATACGGTTTGCTGATCTGTAGGGAGGTGCAGGAGGTACGGGATACAGTAGATTGCCCAGAGGACAAAACAGATAGCTAATTATGATGCTGGAGGGGTAATGTAGCTTGTACGTGACCGGATCAATCAGGTTCAAGGTGCGGAGAAATTGCTGACACTACTTGTAGGATGTAAGTGGACAAATCAATGGCTCACAGAGGAGACAGTTTCTGACCCTTCTCTCGCGATGGATTTTGTAGAGGGTAGGTGAACAGGACAAACCCCATCTCTTGGAGGGGCACGCAATTGCTAACCTTAGGCTTACTGTCCGTTGTAGGAGGTAAGTCAACAAGAGCAAATACGGTTCTGGGAGGGGGAAGCTACTGACATCTGGCTGGCTGAGTGCTGTAGGCAGTAAGTAAATGGGATCACCCCATTTTTCAGGCGAGGTAGTTGCTGAGCTCTGGTTTGCTGAGCGAGCTAGGCCGTAAGTGAGCCAGATGAAATGGGGTTCGAGGACGAGACAATAACTGAATCATGGCGGGATGGGGATTGTAGCGCGTGAGTGAGCCCGGTCAACCCCGATTGTGGGGCGCGGGGCGATTGCTGACTGCTAGCGCACCGAGTGTTGTAGTTTGTAAGTAAATTGAATCAGCCATAGTTCTGGGGAAAATTGTTGCTGACTGCTGCCTGTGTAGGAGGTGGGTGAACTGGTGCAACCGCCGATCTAGGACCAGGCAATCACTGACCTCTGGCTCCCTGGCGATCGTAGATCGTAAGTGAGCGGGGGACCACGGCTGTGGGTCAATGCGGTTGCTAACCGTGATGTCGGTGTGTAATGTAGAAAGTAAGTTGAGAAAAAAGCAAAGACGGCTGTGAGACGAGACACTTGCTAACGGGCTCGGTGTGCGTCGTAGGAAGTAAGTGAATTGGAGAGAGCACACTTTCTGGCACGAGACAGATACTGACCTCTGGCTCACTGTATATTCTAGTGGGTATGTAAAAATGGTAGCCAGGCTTCTGCGATGAGAAGTTTGCTAACATCTGGTGGCTGGGTGCGGTAGGAAGTAAGTGAACAAGACGGACAAAGGTTGCTGGCTGAGGCAATTGCTGACTTTAGTATCGCTGGGTCCTGAAGGGAGTAAGTTAATAGGGCCATCCACGTGTCTGGGGCGAGGCAACTGCTGACATCGGGCTCGCTGAGCGATCTAGTGGGTACGTGGGCAAGCCAGATACAGTTTTGGGGTGAGGCAGTTGCTGATCTCTGGCTGGCCGAGCGCTGTAGGCAGTACGTGAACGGGATCAACCCTGTTTTGTAGAAGGAACAGTTGCTGACCTTCGACTCACTTCGTGGTCCAGGCAGTAAGCGAACCAGATGAACCAGAGTTCTGGGATAGGGAAATTGCTGACATCTGACTCACCTGTAGGGAGTGAGTGGATTATTGCGCCACGGTTTTATGACGAGATCGCTGACCCCTGGCTTTCTGAGTGCTGCAGCAAGTAGCTGAGCCTGATCAAAAATGATGCTGAGGCGGGGTCATCGCTAACTTCGGACTCACGGAGAGCTGTAGAAGGTATGTAGGCGCGGTCAGCCAGGGAAATAGGATAGTGCAATTGCTGACCACTAGTTCGCCGAACGTTGTAGCAAGTGAGTGGGCTTGATCAACCACGGTTCCGGGGCAAGATTGTTACTGATCCCAGGCTGACTGAGTATTCTAGCTTGTAGGAGAGCCTGATAAACCACCGTTTTGGGCTGAGGCGATCACTGACCTATGGCCCGGGGAGTCCTATAGAAGGTAGGTGGACAAATTCAACCACCGTTCTAGAACCACAAGATCGCTGACCTCTGGCTCTCTGAGGGTTGTAGCGGGTGCGTGAACTTGTTTCAGCCACGCTTGCGCGATGTTTCAGACACTGACCTCTTGCTCATCGCATGTTGTAGTTTGTAAGTGGGAAAGATTCGGCGTTATTTTGTGGAGACAATTAGTGACTTTTGGCTCTCTGAGCATTGTAGCAAGTAGGTGAACTGGGCTAACTGCGGTTCCGGGATGATATAACTGCTAACCCTGTGATCGCTGAATGTTTTAGCGGGTAAATGAACTGGATGCATGAAGGTTCTCGAACGAGATTGCTGATCTCTGGCTTGCTGAGTGCTGTAGCTTGTAAGTGGATGGGATTAACTACGGGACTCATATGGACCAATTGCTGACCTCTGGTGAACTGAGCATAGCGGGTAAATGAATCGCATGCAGCAGTGTTCTGGGATATGGAAATTGCTGACCTCTGTCTGGCTGGGCATTGCAGGCAGTAAGTGAACAGCACCAGCTATGGATCCCGGGTGATGCAATAGCTGACCTCCGGCGTCCTGAGTATTGTAGGATGTGAGTGAACAGGGTCCACAAGGGCTCATGGACGGGGCAATCGCTGACCTCTGGCTCGCTCTTTGTTGCAGCATGTAAGCGAACGGTTTAGCCCCAGATCTAGGACAAGAATATCGCTGACCACTGGCTTATTGGGTTTTCTAGTGGGTGAGTGAACGGGGAAAACCAGTGCTCTCGGGCCGGACAGATGCTGACTTCTGGATAACCGAGGGCTGCAGAGGGTAAGTAGGCTGGATCACCCATGGATTTGGAACGAAGAAATTGCTGACCTGTCCCACTCGATGTTGAAGCGGGTAAGTAAATGGGATAAACCACGGCTCCCTTGAAGAGGCAGTTACTGAAATCTGGTTCGCTGAGTATTGTAGATGGTGAGTGGATGCGTTCCCTCCGTCTTCTTTTGTTCCGCTTTACTGATATATCTGGTCTGCCTTTACAGATTGTATGTTATCCGTACTACTTCAGCACCGGATTACGCTAGTTAGTTCTTTACTGACACCTGGCTCTCATTTCATCATAGGAGGTACCCATTTTCCAATCTTCGCATGCTGCTCTTTCAGATCGCTAAGGGAATGATATATCCGACTTATAGTTTGTATGCAAACCTCTATCCCTTCCACCGCGAGCTGTAATTTATGCTTACCTGTCATTGTCTTGTAGCTCGTTAGTAGATCACTGGTTCATCCATCCTACTTCTTCTACTAACCTATCGTCCTCCCTATAACCATTTGAGAACCTTAGCAAGTGAGTAATACACTACTAACCTGTGCCAGAGCTGGATATCCATTAATTATTCTTGAAGCCAGTGAGTTGTTCGAGCTTACTACCGTCCCCTCCATTGTAGATTATGATTAACCTCGGGCTAGTTTTGCATTCAGGACTCACCGGATCGACACCCGTTGCCCACCGCGGGGGCCATAATGCCACCGGAAACCAACGCTTCCCCCATCGGTGAGCGCTATGTCGTGACTTTTAACCAATACTCAACTATCTTAGTAACGTTTTTTAATAGTTTAAACATCCGGGGTAGCTTATTGGGTGGAGGCCCGGCGTTGTTTCAATATGTTACTGGCTTTATGGAACTGCGGCTGTTGGCATTCGCTGTGCGGTTCTCGGTTGTTAGTATCGATTTGGGTGCGAGGATGGCGGCTGTATTGGGATGAAGGAAGTTGATAGAGAGGGCAGAAGTTGGTTTTTGGTGCTTCCATTAAAACTGTACTTTCGTCTGCAATAACATATTGCTTTACAAAAAGACTCTTCCTTAGCCTTTAACAAAATGACCGATACCGACAATGCAATTTGGTAGGGCGCTGCTGCCGGAACCACGGCTCGGTAAATTAGGTGTAATCTAACGCTCGAGGCTAAGCCTGCTGGAGTGACATGGCAGATCTGGTTGACCCATCAATTTAATATCTATCCTTGTTGAATGTTTCTAATGCTAGCTAGCTGGATTCAGGTGTAGTTTTCAATTCCGCAAGATTGGGGCAAGAGGGCGTAGGATATGAGAGATAAGATGTTGGGAGAGACGGGTCTTTGTTCTTGCCACTCCACATAAGTCTGTCGGAAGTCCATTCGCATTTACGATGACCCAGCAGTCACGATAACTAGAACTAGAGGCTGCTCCATGGGCCTTACTCTACTATGACTGCTTTCCTTGTCCTCCCTGGTTCCACGGAACCAAATATAGTCCTGTATGTTGTGGTTCTAGCTCGTCTGCCGTTAATCAGCTCTGCGACTGTCATCCATCCCGTCTCGCTAGCTCCTCCCCTAACATGCGCCGTAAAAGCAGGTATTCTCTGACGGTTCGTACGGCTTACCCCAAGCACCTACGACTAGGCCCAGTTCCGAGAGTACTAGCTGTTTGCAAACAGGGGCAAATCTAGAGGTAGGGGATAATGGATAGGGTGTGTGGAACGGGGATATGTGAATCTTGTTGGCGGTGAGACACTTGCCACTCCAAAGATATCCGGACAAATTGGCGTCAAGGATCTGTGCTTCGCGGTTGACCTTGGGATTAAGGTGTCAGGATACATATGGAATTTGCGAGTAGAGCATGATCTACTCGAATAATACGAGTAAGAGCTGGAAAAAGAGGTGATTATGATATGATCTAAGCCGATTTCTTAACTTAGCTCTCACAAAAGCACAACCCTAACCGTGTTACGCGGGAACCTCAACATAAAGAGCAGAGTTGCCTTTCACGAGCAGCAAGAGCATGTGGAACTGTGGAAATGTTATGGCACGGGGTTCTATAGTATCCCCATCAAACATAATGTTGCCAGGATCTTACCTAGCCAAATTATCGGATCACGGATCGCCCACTCGACCCGCATCAGTTGGTCGCCTTAACGCACAGAAGCGCCTTCCTTGGGGAATACTATATTTCTCTCGGCCAGGACACCTAGGGCGAAGCGGTGGGTGGAGTCTATAGACGTGGAGCTGTTCTGGACTAGATTCCTTAAAATTTTCGTCCGATGTGGGCCCCAGCCCCAAAGTTGATATAATTAGTGAAATATATCGATAGACAAGGACAACGAACCAAAACCTGGTTGGAAAGTGCTGGGATGCTCTTGATGCCCGTATTTTTCGGGGCACGCGAGAGAACTATCTTAGAATTGCATTTTTCGCGCTTTAGCTCGCCCGCAGGTTGCTATTTGGGCAATTTCTGATGGATGAAGGGAAAATTGTGCGCAGTGTTCCCAACGGGCCAGGTAGGCCAGGCTGAACCGAAGCCGGGCCCGGCCTGCCACAACTATGGGGGATTTAGCCCGGCCGGAGCCTGCAGGCTTTGAAAAGCCTGGGCCTGGCCTGGCCGGGCCCAGCTATAGGCCGTATAGGCTAAGTACCTGCCACCTGATAGGCCGGCCCAGCCTATATGGCCTAGCCAAGCCGGGCCCAGCCTATGAATACGGGCCTACAACCCCCTCAGATCCTTGATTTCCATTCGGCTCATCTCCCATTCCACTAAACTAGTCCGAGTTACTCCCGGGGAAGAACCGTAAGTTATATAGTCCCTACGCAATTCCACGCACTGGTGTTAACAGAATAGAACGAGTATCAGTAAGATCACTAATAGTATTAGGCACTGATCCTATGTGCGGGTAGTAATATGGATTTGCTGGTGGTTGATTAAAACCCCCGAGGTCCCATAGGACTTGGCTAACCATAGTGGGCGCATTCACTGATGGATTCCTGCCGAAGAAACTGAATCGGAAGGAAGGATTGTGAGATAGGACTGCATTGGAGAATCTAGAGGTATATTTCCTGGACTTCTTTGAGCTGGTTGTGGATCGGTAATCGCATAGTTATCATACTTCAACCAACAACTAAGGATAGAGATAAAATAATAAACCACAATAAAAGTTGTAAGAAATCGAGCCACTCTTAAAACAATCAGCTCTAAAAATCCCACTTACAGGCCTATAGGCTCCTACCAGGCCTGATAGGCTTCGGCAGGCCGGTTGAGTTCGGCCTATATCCGCCTAGGCTCATCGTCAGAGCGGCCTGCCTTGGCCTAGCCTACGGCCTATAGGCCGGCCTATCACTGGCCTAGCCCGTTGGGAACACTGATTGTGCGTGAAGCAGTGCACATGACGATCTAAAAGGCGAACATTTTGACTGAGGCCGGGATGCACCACCAGACGCTAGAGAGTAACACGGGGGTGTGTGTGCCCTGAGGCAGAGGATTCTCTCTCACTCGCTAATATCATTTATTGCTAGCCCCTGATACCGAAGGGCGCTTTCCCTTTCGCTGTGCACTGGCGAAGCTCTCTAGCCAACACCGGGATTTTCAACCCCTGACAGTGCCCGCCCAGCACCTCCGCCCGCACCCTGCCTCGGAGCGCTAGAGGCCCACGCTGCTGTTCGTATACCATTGAGCCGATCTGCTGAGGTACACTTTGTCCTATCTCATTTGAAGAGGATAATCCTTACTGACTCCCATGAGCTCGAGTCTAAAGGGGAGACATGGCCTGCCAGTTATTGGTGGCTTGCATCGTGTGTCTGGGAATAAAGGAGATAGAGGAAAAACCGTGTGGGAGTACGGGCGAGACAAAATCGGGGGTGGGGCGAAGGGTCCCAATAGAAGGAGCGTTGGGGGGTGGCGGTGGGGGGAACACCATGAATGGTGGAGGAGGCGCAAGTGACGCCTAGATAGTGATGGGCACGATCATGATCGAGCAGATCACAGGTGTTCTGCTCGAGCATAATCTGATTGAGAGGACCCCATGATCGAATGATCGAGCAAACAGGGAGACCCTGATCGAGTGATCGAGCAGTGATCGAGCATACTTGAGTCTAGCTGATCATCATCTCCTTTTTCATGTAAAAATATTGCCTTCAACCACGGGTGCTCTGATGGAACACTTTGCAAGAGTGTTAGTCAAAGGCTATCCATAGGCCATTAAAGCAATATTTGGCAGCCGTTGTCGGTGGAATTCCAACCACTCGATAATATCTATATTCCGGTCTACCCCCGGCTCTTGGAAGTTGATATCAACTTGGGATTTCATGAGATCATTGTCTAGAGCAAGAGCATTTTAGACAAGTGAATTGGTGGGCCAGGTGTGTTGGGGGTTTGGTGGTGAAGTGCACTATCAGGGGCATGATATTGAGTGTGTGGTGCAGACAATGATTATATTAATAGATATCGTGTCATTTCAAGGACAGATATATGTATAGGTATTGATAGAGTCATTGATCATGGTCGATCATGATCGAACATGGTCGAGCAGTACCCCTACTCGAGCAACTCGAGCAGATCATGAGGGTCCTGCTCGAGCATAATCTGATCGAGTGACCCTTATGATCGAGGGTGATCGAGCATGACCTGCTCGAGCAAAACTCGATCATGATCTGATCGTGGCCATCACTACGCCTAGAGCAGTTTTCCAGCCACTAGAAACATTGGTGTTCCAAGGCTGAGCGGCGCTCCTTGCCATGCTTGGGTACAGGTGTACAATTTCATTGGAGGTCCAAAGTATCATACCCGAGGGCCAAACAGAAGAAATACTGCTGTTCGTGGGGGATGCCCAGATTGGGCTCTGCGGTGCTAAGCAAGTCGATGAAGCGATTTCAAAGGAGTATGTTCAGCATCATAGAGAAAGAAGCAGGTTTCTAAGCTCCCCTGACACCTTTCAGGCTAGTCCTGACAGGTGGTGTCGACCTATTCTAGTCTAGTGGTGGGTTTCCTCTCTTTATCACACGGGTGCTTATTCCAGAGGATCTAGATTCTTACTACAACTCCCGGGTCAGTACTAGTGACCTCTATATATTGCTTACATATCGTTCTACATTTCTTTTGTTTCAACACTATTTCCGAACCCCCCCACAAACCATGAAGATGTATCTCTTGTGGATAAGGCCTCACTCCCTTAAAGTGGGCGGTTCACTATCATGCTTGAAACGATTCAAACGACCTCTCTATTTTTTCTGGCTAAATTATATCTTTAGAGTTTCGGCAGGAACACCGGGGGGGGTTCAGTTCAGTATTCCCAACCGTCCTGGGCATCCTATAGGGCCCTGGCGGGCTTGCAGTCCCGGGCGTCCCGGGCAGGGTGGGTAAGGACGGCAGGGCATGGCGTCTGTTTTGATAAAGACGGCCGTCCAAGGGGTTGACGCCTAGGCCTGGGAGTCTTAATACAAATTGCATCTTCCGGCCGTCATCACCAGGGCCTGGTCGTCATTCACAGGGCCATCTGCAGGTGAGACACCTATAGGGCCCGGCCGGCCGTCCCGGGTAGTGGTTAGGACGGATTACAGGACGGGCGTCGGTCCAGGCCAGAGTCCCAGAAACCGGCGTCCGTCCCGTCCGAAGCCAAGGACCGACGGACTAGCCGCTTGGGAACACTGGTTCAGTTAATGATCTTAAGCATGCGCATGAAAAAATGTGAACATAATGAGATGGCGAGTTAGAATGAGAGAATAGAAATGATCGTGTTTGCTTGTAACTCCGCTCATCTCACCGGGGCGCGAGTATGGAAAAGACAAGAGTAATCATATCCAAACATAACAAAGTTTTTAACACCGTCCCATGTCCACCAGGTAAGAACCTCTTTTTCTCTAACGTTCTGTCACAAAACAAGGGAAAGTTGCAAGAAGTTCTCGGCAATCTCTTACCATGAGAGAAACATGTGCTAAGAACTCCTGATTACTTTAGATTACACCAATAGAACTGGTGTACCCACGCGTGAGCCGCAACCCTGTTTCAGCCCGCTAGCACCCCGCTACCCTTCACAGTTTCTGCATGTGTCCACCTCAAAGACACACATCTCGCATCGACTGTTTCGAATTTTTTTTCCGCCTCCTCTAGAGAGTCGGTGACCCACACATGGAGACCGATCTAGCGTGATCTAGGTGGTGCTTGAAATCAGTCTCCCAACATTCGGCCTTACCTGTCTCGCTAGCGATGTACTCATTGTAATTTAACTTGGCAACTCTCACCCGATCTCATACAGCCAGTCACACCGATCCTGTCATTTTGTTTTTGGAGTCTTTCAGTGCCCGAAGCTACTCTTGGATAGTGGCCATGAACGACTATGCAGAGTTTGTCGCGGCTGCCGTGAGGACTTATGCCCTGAACGTCGTCACCCGTGTGAAAACAGCCTCGGATTTGCTTCCTTCCTTTCGTGTATGTCGAAGGGCAGCTCAGGGGCTATCACACAAGCGTTACTGCACGGTAAAGCAGCGTTACCTGGGAATCGGGGTGGGAAATTCTTCCCCGGATAGTGGCTTACAGTTCAGGTAAGTTCCTGGGGTCGCTCTAGGGTTCCGTGTCTGGAGCACGTTATTTCATACTTCCTTTCTATCGTGTTCTTTTCCCCTTATTCTCGTACCTAGGCTGCCAATTTGGGTGAAAGGCTATAGCATGGTAATCCCTTCTTCGGCTCCACGATATCGTGTAAGAGGCTAAGAGGCTTTTCTGCTCATAGCATATGTTACTAATAATTCGGTAGCATGGGAAGCGGCGAAGGAAGGTATTTTATTCCTTAGACATAGAGAATGGGTTCAAGAGCCAAACTAGTGCCGGTGATTCCCTAGGCATGGCGGGTTGGGGAGGTTGTAAGGGGGATAAACTCCTGTAGTGTTGAGAGAGTTTTCCGCCTGGGGGATTTGCATTTTTTCTGGTGTCGTGACTGGAATCCCGCCTTCTTCCACTCGCCCGTTCGCTGCGCGGGTGGAAAACCGATCCGGGAACAGAACTTGGGGTTGTGCTTTGGCCCCGGGGGGGTGGAGCATCTTATCAGATTCGGCTCTATGCGATTTGACAAGTGAGGGGGTGAATAGTCTTAGGCTCTGTTCGGCATGTACCAATAAAAATATATCGCAATGAAAGTTGAAAATGGCATATATGCCAATAAAAAAATTAAGCAGTAAAAAAATATACATGCGTTCGGTAAACATGCCACAAGTGTGTCGAAAAAAAGAAATTGCAGTCACACAACTCAGCTTAGGGCAGGTATCCATGATACACTGTACTGTGAAAAAGCTTTTAACTCCTTTTATAGTCTTTCTACTGCACTGCAGAATTGTTCAAGTTTATCTACAACCATGTAACTGGTAACTATGTACCAATTAGCTTCTACCCTCTGGGCTTCTCAGTCATAATAGGTATATCTTTGTGATTTTCATTCTACTCTTAGTTTTAGCAACAAAATCCACAGTACAAAATTGGAGGATAACAATTGAAGTTTATTTATAACCAGGAAATTACAAGTAACTAGATAGAAATAACAGTATAGAGTTAATTGTTATGTTCACTCTTCTCAATTGATAAATGAAACTCTTTATTATAGTTTAAAAGTTTACGAATTTTGTGAGTGCCATCTCATGGTTCTAAACCTAGCCCTAGTATAAAAATATACAATAAATTTTTATATTGGCAATAAAAAAGTATTGTCATTTGATAACAAGTGCCAAACACACCCCAATATAAAAACTTTTATATGCCAAAAAATATGCTATAAAAGTGACATGCCAAACGGAGCCTAAAAAACTCTTGTTTCTAGGAATGAGGCTTACCAATAGAGGCTTTATTGGTAGATGTAGCGGTGGGTAGTAACGGGATATAGAGGTTGGAACGAAGAGCACGAATAGATATCTAATGCCTAAAGAAACCGGATGACAAAACACTGGCTGGCGCCGGGCAATAGCAGAGAAAAAGGGAGATATATATGAATACTAGTGAAAGGCCAGCTAATGAAGGTGGAATCCAGAAAGGAAAACAGGAAACTGTTTTTATGAGTCATAGAAATTACCTTCATTAGTAATCCCAGGGTGCATCAGAGCTTCACCCCTTTCCTTTCATGTCATACCACCTTCAATCCTTCCCCCCCGGCCGCCGCTATCTTTTCCCACACACACTTAAGGTGGGGGTTCTATGAGTGACAGTCCCAGCCAAGACCAAACACTCTTCGTCCAAAGTTTTGAATCAGGTTTGTTTGCCCTAGCGGTGCCCATATGCTGTGTCCCCAACCGTACGGGGGGACTGCCAAGAGCCCACAACGGGACAGCCATGTGCAGTCCGTCCCGGGCGGTTAACGTGGAGGACGGCCGTATTTAGGTAGGACGGCGGGCCCTACGGGGTGAAACAGTGTTGGTAAGGGGGAGGGTGAGGGACCTCCGGGAGGCAGGGGATCACCAGGGATGGCGGGGGAGTACCGGGGACTGTTGGGGACTAAGGGGGACTACCGAGGAACAACATGTTATACCACAAAAAAACCTCATAAATGGTTGAAACCCTGTGGCTGAGGGTCATTTTGTTCATAGGATTTCAAGCAGTAGGACGGCAGTCCTCTCCTAGTCCCCGGCGTAGTCCGTCCTAGCATTGCCGGAAAGACGGACTACTGGCTATAGTCTGTCCCGTTCTACCCCATGGATGGACGTATTGGACGGTTGGGAACACTGCCTACATGACGTGTGGGTGGTGGCAACTTACAAGAGATAGCCAACCAAATGTCATAGTTGTTGGCGATGACAAAGGCTAGTGAAGGTGACCATCGTAGTCCAAATGGCCAGCGTCCGGTGTTCTTGGACGTGGGACCGACTGAGCAGAAAAATATAGGAACCATATAAGAATCAAGGTGAAGAAAACATCCGACGACTTCCCATCTATTTTCACGTTCGCTGGATGTAGGTATTATTCTATTGTTTCTAGTGTCCCTACCTCACTTTGCCGTCTTACCTTGCTCCCCGATATCCTATCTTGTATGGCAGTTACAACCCCGCGGATTTCTTTGTCTTCTGCCTATTTATATCCGGTAACACTTCACGCACATGACTAAAGTGTCAACATATAGTGCAGCAACAGCTCAATTGCGAACCCAATGTAGGCTTCCTGCTCAATGGCCGGCTTGGTAGTGATAGCTTGACCAAATCAATTCAACTTCGCTCACCACTCACTCTATCGCTAGACAACTGAAATCACTTAACTGTCACCTCATACTAGTGGAAATGCAGATGGTGTAAATTGTGCTAAAAAATTTCTTGAAGTGTGAAGCGGTGAGTGAAAAGCGCAGGAGGGTAGAGATTACCATGCTGCTCTTTGTATAGGGTCCCTCGGGCGAAGAAGACTGAAGAAACCCTCCCACAAGGCACTCCGCAACTAGACGTAGGTTCGGTTTTTATCTTCAGTTCGTGCGCGACTGGTGGCTCTTCTTTTGACTGGGTGGTCGTTGTGTGGGTTAGGGCTGCATCTGATTGCCCTAATTGTGGTGGAGGCATTGTGGATCCGAAAGGGACGGTAACCGGGCCCTCGCGATGACACAACAGAGAGGTAGGGAAACCTTGATCTTTGGAGCAACTTTGGTGAGGAATACTTCTGAGCCCCGGGCCTGCTAGAAACTACATGCGCTGAACTCTCATACCGCAAATCGCCAGTTTCCGGGAAAATACGGAACACCACAAAACAGAACGAGACTGGCCAGAAGTAAAGGCCAAATTCGATATTAACTTTGCCAGAAAAAATTCAAGAAACGAATCTACAGCCAGCACCAAAAAGCAGAAAAATGAGGAACCAGATAATAGAGAGGGTTAACCAAGGGGGGCAAAACTGAATTCCCCAACAGGTTAGTTGTGCTTGAGAACCTAAATAGGGACAGGAGCACAAAACAAACCAAGAGAGAGGCGGAAGAGTCGCGGAAGAGTCGCGGAAGCTGGGGTTTGGAACAAGGTTTCGTATGCTGTAGAGGATCAGGCTTATGGGCACGCATAACAGCAGGCCCAGAGGCACTATCCAAGGAGTGGCGCCGACACTTATGGGGGGGTTCTCGTGAGGATTCCACACTATTCTGGAAGCGGGGTTGTCATGGGGAACAGGAAGAGTGCTGTCGGGGGTTACGGGGGGTTCTGGAAGGACAAAGAACTAAGGTCGCGTGATTCGGATTTTGCATCCTTGTCATGCGTTATTACTGAGGGCGTTACCAGGGAAATATCTGGAGGTATATGTTAGGATATATCCTATCTGTTGCCATCTCAGATATAGTTAAAAAAAAAACTCGAGCTTTGCGAGGGCAGTGGAACAGCCTATGGGGAGGGGCACCACTGGTAGAAGATGCTGAGGGTTGCAAGTAGAGCACCCCAAACAGTTTTTATTCGCAGAATCCCTTGCGTTAATCGTCCCGTGGATAGAAGCAAGGATCTTGTAGCCGCAGAGCTTGGCGTGTGGCTTGGAGAGATTCCACGAGTACCTTGGAAGCGGAGGCTAATAAGTAGCGGGTAGTAGCGCAGTTTCCGGAGTCCGTTTTAGTAAGTCTCAGTTCCGGTCCCGCCAGATGGTGGCATTGGCCTTTAGTGGGCGCCTCGGCATTTCGCAGGAATCTCCCAAGGTGTTTCTAACCTCGGGTATTGGCAAGTGATGATATGTAAGAGACGAGAGGGGGTTAATGCCGGGCACGGGCTGAGGGGATCTTGTGGTAATTAGCGGCGTAGATTGAGAGGGTCGGAGGAGGCAAGGGTAAAGTATAGAGCAGCCCCGGAATTGCGTGACGATGGAGTGCCCTCTCCATGCGCCTTAAGCCCCAGGGTGGTAGCAAGAAGGGGAATTTTGGGCTAAGGATGCTATGATAGAGCTTAGGTGTCTAGATCACCAAGCGGTCGCACAAGTCTCGGAAGCATCTCCCGGCAGGCACCCCTTGTTCCTCCCTTGATCCCCACCTGTACTGCCCCTACAGCATGAGAATTGGTGACAAATGTTCTTGAGAGAGGGCGTGTAAGGGGTGCTATGACTCTTCAGCTCGTTTTCGCTTAATTTTCGACTTCGAGGAATGCTTCCAACAGTATCTCTGCCCAGCGCTTGGTCCTTTCATCCGTGGCAACAACGGCATGATTTGCACTATCCTGGCCCGGGGCATATCCCTCCTTGATGGTGAGCCCTCCGCTCTGCGTTGCCTCGGCCACTGGTGAAGCAGAGGGCGGGTCCATAGGATCATGAACAGGACACAGGCTCGCAGTCTCGCTTTCCACCAGCCGACAAGAGCCTGCTGAAGCTTCAGAGGTAGTCTTAGGTATTGGATCAGTGCTTGCTTTACAAACACTATTTTCGTGTTGCTGATTAGAACTGCGCAAAGCTATTTGGAGATCGTGTCAACATATTCCATGCAAAATTTGTTCGGTGAAGGGGATAACCGAAAAATAATATCTGAAGACTGAAAATGCCTTACCTGGGAGGCTATTGCCGGGGTGGAGTGACTCCGGAAGCCCTGGTTTAGCTCTGGACGAGCTCCATCGCATGGTTGAAGCCATACCAGATGGAGCAGTACGTGAGAGAGATTGATTGCAGGTCTTCGATGGTTCGAATCCATCTGGGCCTTGATTCCATGACCTAGATCTTTCGGCCGCAATATTCCATCTCCTATCTCCCGTACGCTGAGCGCGGTGGGTATGGGAGTGAAACCGCCAGAGGTGGTTTGACTCTTTGCACTGATCAACGGGCACGTGGGGGCGCGGCGAGGCCGGGGTTACTCTAGGAGAGGAATCAGAGTTCCCGGAGTGCTCATAGCTACGCTCGCACATCTGATTTGGGGGTTCGGGATTGGGAGGAGCAGGAACAAAGGCCCGACGTGGCAACCACCCGACCGAGGCATTAGATCTCCATCTAGCCGTTACTGGGGTTGAGTCTCCCTCTAGACCCGGAGCCACAGAGACGCCCCTACTATATCTCCCCGCTGCTGACACAGTTCCGCGCGATAATCCCCCGGGCAGCGCCTGACGCAGGGATGAGGTAGGCTCCGGAACAGAAGGCATTGCGCTCTGTGTAGGGTAGGGCGCCGCAGCCTTTTTTGAAAGGCATTCCTCAGAGGGCGGCAGAACCCCCAGAGGGTTGCAGCTTGGTTGGATAGATTTCTGGGCCAAGGAAGGAAGTCTTTGTGTGTTGGTTGCTGGTTCCACGAGGGTGGAGTCGGTGATTGTCGCGACTGCCTCCCCCACTGCTCTACCGGCAGGGGGCAAATTGTCTTGCCTTCGAGCGCGTTTTGTGGAGCCACCAGCACCCGTACGATCTCCAACACAGTGGCTTGACCCACCGATCACGAGAATCTCAGTATTTTGGGCCTCAATGCTTAATCCATTCCCAGCTCCGTTTCCGCTCTTCTGTCTTCGGGCTCTCGAGACTGCGGATGTATTTTTGATACCTTTTCCACTGAATGGCAATTCACAAACCTTGTTTCCCGGAAGAGGTGGAAGAGGTAGCCATGTTGCCATTTGAACGCGCGTTTCTGGAAATTGGATATGCGAGGGTTTTTCTTCTGATTCCGAGCGGCACGACTGGGGGGAATAGGAAGAGGAACTTTTGTCGTTTTAGGCTCGGGGGAGGCGAGTATGAATATGGTTCGGTGGGTTGCGCGCACCAAATTTGACCCCCCAACACAAAGCGCTCAACGCTGCGAGGGCAAAGGGCTGAAAATTTTCCTAAAGATTTTTTTTTTGGAGCTAGTGTTCAAGGTTTCGTTGTTTTAACGCATAGCAAAACGATCGACTAGGCGCTCCGGGAGAAATAAGAATGCCCGCCTACCGGTAATTATTTTAGTGAAATTTCCGAAAGTGCCGAGGAGCTCTCCCCTCTATTTTCGCCGTGTTTAAAGGCGGCTCTGTGGCGTCTGGGTTGATTTTCGGCTACTCGGGTATATCAAGGTGCGAGTGGATTAGTGTTATTATAGGATAGAAGGGCGGCAGAATAAGGGCTTGGCAACTAAATTAGCTCATGTATTTGTCCAACCGGTAGTTAGGCCAAATGAGCCGCTGAGTTATCGAAAGTACTTCATGCCGGATCGGAAGCTTGTACCGGGGGTATAGCCGCCTATGTCAGAAAGGCGATTGCTCTCCTGTGGTAGCTCTGATGGTGGAAGAATTGTATCGATAGCTATCACCCGTGAAATCGAATAACCTAAAAGCCAGTACTCCTGGTAGTGTTGAGAGGAAATGTGGAGTGCAGTTCTTACAAGCAAGATCTAGGGATGGGATTGTGTGTCCATGGGTCGAATGCGGGGGATACTTTGGTTTTGGGGAGCAGGGTGACACCGAAGTTGTATTTGCAGTGGGATGAGCACAGAAACTACTCCTGATCGCCGTACCATATTTGCTGGGAATCCGGGAACCCTCCCAGATGACGATTGAGTTGAGCTGGCTTTCTTGAATGTAGAGTCACAGCACCCCGAGCACGATCAGGCCTAGCACGTGAAGCAATTAGAGGTGATGTTGACTATGGTATTGATGAGACTCGGAATGAACATTCGTTTTGGCGCTGGAGCCTGGAGGGCTTTCCATTGGAACCTGAAAGGTGTTTAAAACTGTCCTGCTGTATCTTCGCGCTAAAATATATGGGGTTGGCTTCTGAGTTCCCAATTTTCTGTCATCCTAACCCCTCCCTCCCCCCCCCCCCGAGTCCAGGTTTGAGGGGTTTAGAAGGATGGAGAGCTGGATACGGTTGGGGGACCAGCTCTAAGGCTGCGTCTCTCAGATTGGACGTTGTTCCCAATCTATGAACTGGAGAACTGATGGGCAACCACGGGATGCTATCCTGTGAAAGATCATTTCCAACAAGTATCTTTTAAGTCTCATATTATATGTAATTGCATTTCACTACTGAGATCATAATCTAGCAATTTGGAAAATTATTTTTTCTTACAGGAATGGTCAGTGATCTGGGGTTTTGTTCACTATGACGCTTTTTCTCAGTAGGGCGGTTTGAACGCAAAAAATTTCATTCATCCTTGCTTGATCTCCGGCTGCATTTTCAGACCTGCGTTGTTTTTGGGAGGCGGCGGGGGGTTGCATACAGCCAGCGGTAGAGAGCCGATACCAGTGGAGCTGGTCTGCAGGCATAGCACACGGTGCCTGTACTCAAGCAACCGGATCAGATGATGGAGACATACTTTTGATTCCATCATATCAAGGATATGATAGACCTAGGGATATAATGGATAAGCATGTACGGAGGTTCTTATAGTAATAGATCGCTTTTTCTCCATGGGTATGGTTCCGGAAGACCAAACATTATCTAATAGCTCACGAAATTGAGATTTCGGCTCCAACGGGGGGTAGCGCTTGAACAGGTGTTAGCCTCCCACCAAGAGCCTTGAGGAGGCGCGAGTGCAAACACCTGGTTTGCATATCTCAAGCCCAATTTTCATTTAATATCAATCGTAATCCATCCGTTGTAGCATGGAGTTTAGTTTCCCCGAGCTGTGGATGAAACGTTGTTGATCACCAACGGAACTTGACATCTAAGATACGCAAAACATGAGCTTATACCAGTGATTTTTTTTTTTGGAAGCCCCAAACGTTTGGTGAGGCTTTTATTTCTTAAGTTACGCTGGACGTCGTAGCTAAAATTGTCATAATTCTATGTGAAATTCCTACAGAAACTAGTCTTTTCCGAGCCCCAGCTCCGTGTCACAAGCTGTTGCCGCCCGCTGGGGGATGAATAAGGACCTGTTCAGCATGCCAAAAAAATACTATAGTATTTTTTTTTTAAAAAAAGCGATCTTGTATTTTTTAATGGTAGTACTACCATATTTTTTATAGAAAGTTAAAAAAATGGGAGAAAGCTAGAAGTTTGTAATATATGTTATAAGTTCCAATAACTCTCCTATTCAGATAATATTTAGAAGTTAGAAAAAAAACTGTATTATAAGTTAGGGATTGCCAAACACATTCATTCACCAAAATACTATAGTATTTTATTTTAGCTTATAAGCCATTTTCCTGAAATACTATAGTATTTTTTTTGTTGGTACATGCCGAACAGGGCCAAGTTAAACTACTAAACGGGGGATGTTGGGCTCACTCACTCACTCTCCGGGATGTACAGTACTCGTACTGCACATGGTGCCATCCTAACTTTTTATGGACAAAGAGTAAGTTTATTAATTTACCCATAACTTATTCGACCGGAAAGAGTTCCAAGTGCAGGAGTGGATAGTTTTGTATATGAGCCTTTAGATCCTCACGGCAAGGTTTTCACCAAAATAAAATCTCTGAATTCAGGACAAAACAAGGGAATGATCGACATAGGGCCCGTTTACCTAACGGTCTATTTCCTGAGATTTGTATTATGGGGATTGGCGGCACCGTCAGCCCAGAGTTGTGTTGCAACAGATGGTGCCAACTGTGTTTACCTAATTTTCAACTGTCGAAAATTTTGGGTGTTCGACGGTCAAAACTACTCGAGTAGATGTAGCCCCAGAGGTGCTGCTAGCAACGCCGCGTCGCCGTCAACCTCAAACATTTATCATCATTATGCCTGGGACCTGTCACGCCCGCAATCGCTATACCACCGCTGCTAATCGGCTCTGCTTTCCCCTGCACTGTTGGCGACTACGTTCGAAACCGGATCGGTTCGTCACCCCTCGTAGGTACCTAGAATATATTTATTGAAACCTTCATGGTATTTTTTTGGGTGGCGCCTTGACTGACACTTTTGGGCCATTGTGTCGAAGGAACTGACGAAGGCCGCTAGAGGAGGAGGCGGAAAGAGTCTTTCGCTTGCAAGGAGCCATTGTAGCTGGTACATAGAGGATAGTCGGGTTCAAGATTTTAACCGGTCAGAAATGGTGGAAAGGGAGAGGAACTTGGGAATTGGGAGTTCACATCTCTAACATCGTGTCATGTTGTAAATTTTTTGATTCACGCTAGGACAGTGCAGTGGGCGGTGCACTTGGCGGTGTGTTAGGTAAACATGGAATGAGAATTCAGCTCTTGACTCTGCCGACCCTTAAGACTCCCTTGACTGTGGGCACCTTAAAGGTGCGCTAGACAGCCGTCTGTAGGTAGACGGGCCCATATTGTGTCGTCTTGCATATCTCATACCTTACGAATTTCCTCTTTTTTGCCCATCCATTCCTCCTGACCTGCTTCCCGGTCCAATACGTTAGAATCTAGCTTT
>LN890953.1:452759-530367 GCA_900010015.1 Tuber aestivum
GAGGGGGGTGATAGTGGGAGGTGTGGAGGGTCAAAGGGACGGTCTGGTGTATCATCTTCGAGTACAGTACGCCTGGTTGGGGAAGCGAGCACCCAATCTGCCCACTACCCAATGGTCATAGCAGGTTAGGGGTAATAGCTGCTCCCCCTACTACTCTGCTGTCGCTCATAAATCAGGAAAAGCAAGTGTGATGCGCCCGCATTTTTTTCCCTATATAGGCTTACATAATACTAGTTTTTAACCACATTTTCTTAGTGCCCTGTAGGCTACAGAAGTTCAGTTTAGAGCCACAAACTTGGCATTTCTCATGGTAGAGTCAGTTAATATACAAGAAGATTCAGATTCAGATTCACCAGAGAAATACTCACAATCATGGCCAGTAAAATATTTCCTATACCACCCTGTCCCTCACATCCCTCGTCCACATCCTGACCTGTAGCACAAGTCCCCAACCCCTCAGTTTCATTACCAAGAGCCAGTACTTGAGGATCAATTACATTTGTAGTTCTCGTAGGAAGGGTTTGTTTTGCTGGAAGGAAGAATAAGTGGGTGCATTGGAAATCTCTTTGGGAAAAGGAAAAAATGCGGGCGCGTCACCTCTGCTGGAGCGTCACACTTGCTTTTCCCGATTATGAGCGATAGCGAAATAGGAGGGGAACCGGCTATTATTGGCTCGCGGCTAATCAGAGGGTTGAGTGCTATGGACGGCCTGACGACAACGCATAGAGCCATGGTGTCCATTACCTTTGAACACAGGCAGTCCTAACGGTATGGTACCTGAGTAGAAGAACTATGCTTTGATAAGTCACTCTTCACACGAGACGGCCGCTAGCTTTAAGGGAGAACGGGGAAACAGCACAATTCCAAATTTCTCCACTGATTGAGTTTGTCACTTTTTGTTTTTTCTCTGGTTTGCCGGGAAGGAAGCGCGGCCACCGTACCCTATAATACTAGCTAGAGGGCGGCTGCCGCAATAAATACCGGCGAAGCACAAGAAGCCCCCCACTTGGTTCCGTGTGCTGGAGGAGAATGCAGACCAGGTAATTCATCCACCCCACTATATGAGACGAGTTGTTTTTTTGCCCTTCTCTGACTCTGAAATCCACGTCCACATCAAAACCTGTGATAGGAAAGCACTATCTAGCAATTTAGAGCTACCCCCAACACTTGGCCCTCGGAGAGATACCGTGGTGTTATTGATTCGAGGGGTCTGTTTATCCTGTCGTAGCCCCACCAATCCGCCGGACCGCTCTGGATATTTTGCGTCGTGCAGATCGAAAATCATGGTCTGCGTGGGTGTCCTGGCCCGATAAGGTATCATGGGGAGCCATGTCCATTGGCGGGGTTTGGTGATGCACTAGGGCTGTATCTGCATATTGGTTGGTCTTCATCACTGACGAGTGCCGATATGATATGAAATGAATACCTGTATCCTTGTTTATTTATGCGAGGTTAGCCGAGTTGCCGAGTGCCACTTGGACTGTTTCATGCTTTCAGTAAAGGGATGTCTCCACACTCCCCTACTCTTCCGTGTCTTGCATAAAATCACATTTACAAGCATAAAAGAACATAACATTATTACTAGACTCCCCCGTCTAGAAAACATAACCTCTAGCAATTCGGCGATCAATCGGCAAGACGGGCACCCGCTACCCGACGATCCTTGCGACCACCGCTAATCACCGAAAGGTTGGGGCATAGGATTCTGTGCTATTGTTGGTGCTTTTGGCCAGAGATGCCGGTTGGGGTGGTTCTAGAATCGTGGTCAAAAGCGGTGAAATGCAGTTGCAATTCCACCCTTTCCAGTCGGATCTTGATAGCTTCTATCTGCCGTAAAATCTGGAATAATTGGCCCGTGTGCTATGTCGTTGGAGTTACCTCCTCCGGCTGTCGGTAAGGTCAGGGTTATTTTTTTGGTTTTTTCAAATCCCACAGGGGGCTAAATAGCTCACCTTTTGCTCTTGTTTTCCATCCCTTTTCCCGAGTAGGGAATTTTTGACGACGTAGCACATGGGCCAATTATTCCAATTTTTCCGTATAACTACGGAGGCAAGAACTCGCCCGGATACCGTGACAGGATTCTGCAATGCCTGCGGACGTTAGGGCGCGAGTCACGGGGTCGGGTCTGTGGGCTAGTCGGGGAGCATACTCTTGGAGCTGCAACATCAAAGGTATAAAGGCTGGTCGGAGGAAACAACATCTGGTGTCCTCACTCCACAATTTGCTATTTCTTTTTGACAGCGAGGAACAGAGGAGGGCACTATCTGTTCCTCGACTCTGACACATCAGCCCCGTCTGTAGAGAAAGCCGTTATGCCGGTATACCCAGGAAGCTTTTGGGGCCAAATGTGGGGGTTCTGCTTAGGAGGTTGACAGATTGGGGAATGTTTTAGGCGGGTAGAAGCCCGGAAGGGGAGGCGCGGAGATGCAGTCGGTGTAATAGGCGCCCTAGGTGATGGCGCAGGAGTGACAATAGCGCCGCCTCCCCAAATCGCGAACATCCGGCACGCCATGGAGATTCCTTCTTACAAGTCCTGGCAGCATAAAGTTTAAACCGAGCCTTTCCTCATGGGTGGTGACATCTGTTTGAAAAGGGGGGACGGAATTAGCACTATAAATGCAGAGTTATAGATCTCTAGATTGAAGAACTCGAGCCGGTCTGGGGAGATCCTGGGACCGAAATGTTCGCATGGCCTCTCCACATATATGGGCCGACCAGAGGTTCCTATGGATTTCTCTAAACCTGACGATATACTGAGGGGTAATGTGGTCGGCTCTCGAGAAACACTGTTTGTTTCTGGAGTTCCTGGTAGTGTTGGTGAATTGTGCACTAGGAGCCTTTCCAAGAGACCTGACTGCGATATGACCTAAAGAATTCTCAGTGTAGTGGCAGCAGCTACAAGGCTTCTCACCCTTGTTGAAACCAACATGCACCTGCAATCAAGTGGGACAACAAGACATTGACAGACATCTCAGACGATCTCTGTACTGCATTTGATGGAGTGTGAAAATATGTGTGCTGGCTGTCTTTGTGGATTATTTATCCAAAAGTCTATCTCCTCCTAATGAGACCGGGGGAGTTCCCGAAAGGGCGACCTTTATTTCTTTCGGGGATCAACAGTATTCGCTGTGTTGCGGGGGGTTCTGACAACATAGTGGGTGGGATTGGTATCTCCTATCTGCCCCTTGGGGGCTCTGGGGACGGCCCAATGGAGATGGGTGCTCACTACAACTGAAGGAGGACTGGGAATAAGGAGAAACATGCCTTTCGCATGCATGCTGCCAGCCATTCAGAAGGTCACTGAAAAGGTTTGTAGAATAAAATATTTGAGTTTAGGCGGTTATTTAACCATGACGGATCTACAAGATTTCCCCGGAGGAATAGTAGCTAGTATTATACCATTCATGCCTCCCTGGTTTTACTTCTCCGACGATGGTAAACGGCTTTGGCAGATCAAAGTAACCGAACCACTTTAGTAGAAGGAGGAATATCAGCACGCGAGCCAAAACAAGTGGCACCCCATTTAATATATCGGCTCTCGTAAAAGATGCAGTAATAACCAGAATGCGATGGAGGGTCATGGGAAGCCCTCTCTATAGCGAAAGGAGCATAATATCGTGGATGGCAATTTGCTTCCAAGTAGGGGGGTCACGAGTGTACAGCCGACAATATTTTCACCTGGAGTTATAGATGGCATGTAATCTTACTATCAGCGGGGGGCCGCTGAGGCTGATAGAAAGAGCTTTTTATTGTGACGGAGGCTGCTTTCAGAATGCGCAGCGGTAATAGAACGGAACAGTAGAGAAAATAGCTGTGGTGGGATAACTAAGAAAGGTGCGTACTTCGTCTCATCCTCTCTAGCTAATCGGTAATGATAGGCGTATAAGGGAAACATCATCAAAGCAATCTGGTCTCTCCATGGATCACTACACCCATCTCTGTCATTCCATCCATGTCCAAACTCCTCTGCCCATATCTGCGATAACACAGGAAAGACATATCTCTAGAATCCGCTTCCAGCCTCCAAACAAATCGATCATACTGCTAAATACTGAGACATACTCCCATGACTTCTGCGCAAACAACCTTGTCTTGCTACCGCACTTCCTGTGCCTTCCATGACCAACCACAACACACTATCTCTTGTGGCTTCAACACTTTTTTGCCCTCCAGAAGGCAGGTTGGAAGGCTTAAGCGCATTACAACCGGATTGTCTGGAACAATCCAGAGTGAGTGAACGGCACCGTGAGCGTTAGGTAGTAGTCGTGGAAATCGACGAGTTGGTGAATAAAAGTAGAGTGTAGGTAAGCTGTCGATATACCGGTGGATAGCAAGCAGAATAGTGTTGGCTGCGGTGAGCGGAGGAGAGGGAGGAAAGTGATGTCGTAATGGCTGAGATAAATCAAGTCAAGGCTATCAGGATACCCGTGCGGCCTAGTATCATATCCTGCAAGTGAGCCGGTCATGCACGGTTCTGTTTCAAGTGCTCTGCCCATTCCGTACTAGTCCAAGGGTTGCATACTCCCCTAGGGGGTAGTGTACGAGTACCGGTGCTTGTACCCGAGTAGATACGGACTTCGCCGATATCCGGAATCTGCAGAAGGCCGACCAAATATCGCTACTATAGTTTGAATTCAGGCCTCTACACCCTCCCCTCACTCAGGTGCTTGATACCTACCTGACATTTCAGGACAGCTAGTTGGTAAACCCCCCCTTCCCCGGCCCTCCTTCTACGATCATTACACCGTGGCGTCCCCCTACCGCATAGGCAGCATAAGGTGTGAGTGATACTCCGCTCCTCCACCAACTCTAGGTATAAGTATCTGTTAGTCGTTCTTTCGCCCCCTCCCCCGTGGTTCTAAGAGAGGGCTCTGGCTCCCCAAAGCTTTCGTCCCGCCCGGGTTCTCACCGGGAGATGCTTTGCTTTCTTGGCGCTGCAAGTTACTTTGTTCAGATCAAGGTGCGGTTCAGGTTTATTGGCCCTGGATAATTGCGCTATTCTGATCCTCACATACACGGTGAAGGAGGAGAGAGCGCCGAGCGCGCACTCGCAGTCCCACTTGTCCTTCCATATCCAATCACATGACAGTTGAAAACAGGCAGGGAAGGAGGTATTAATCCTACGGAGGAAGTGTCTGTTCCCCGGTATATCCACCGATTTTCCTACGCAGCTAAGAGAGAGGGTGACAGCCGAATTTGTAGACATTAATATTTTCTACTTGGGGAACGTATATAGCAGCATAGGAATGATTTCTACTAAAGAGGAAAACGGTACGGAGCTTTTCCGGAGAGTGGATGAGAAAAACAGAGCTATGTGAAAGAATAATAGCGGGCGGGCTGGTAAAAGAAACTATGAGAAATCCGCTACCGTATGGAGGCTTCAGTGGACAGAAGTGCAACATCCAGTATCCCTAAAAAATGGCTGATGGCAACCCATCCTACCACAGTGTTCCTGGGTAGAACTGCCAATCTCCAGCCAGTATGCGAGTTTTGCGCAAACCAAGGGATTGAAATAAGAAGAGCGAAATTCTGGGAGCAGTGTTGCAATTTTTTAACAAAGGCAATGAGGGACAAGCAACGAATAAAGTAGCAAATGATGGGGTTATACACGTGTTGAATAAGAGAAGGCAAAGGAAGTTGTAGGAATCGAGATTAAGTAAAATCAGGGTCCTGAAAGCAAGTGTGAGGGCTGGTTCTCAGTAACTAGAACCCATATATCAACTTTCACAACTTATCGCAATTTACTCATCGGAATGTCGCCATCGCCGCCACCTTTATTACAACTCCCATAGTCACGGACTTTGCACGTACCGTCACTCCCATCTCCACCACCCAGTGTTCCCGGCTGTCCCGGGCGCCCTACAGGGCACTGGCGGGATTGGAGTCCCGGTCGTCCCGGGCAGGGTGCGTAAGGACCGCAGGGCATGGCGTCCGTCTTTCATAAATACTGCCGTCCTAGGGATTGACGCTAGGGCCCAGGAGTCCTAATAAAAATGGCATCTTCTGGCTGTCCTCACCAGAGCATGACCATTGCCTGTAGGGCCCGACCGTTATCGGCACGGCCTAGTCGGCATCTGCAGTATTAACGAGTTCTTTCTAGAGCCCTCTTGGTATTTTGTGGGCACTGGAACAATCGATTGATCCTACCATGTGAGTAGTTATTTCACAGTAGAGATGCATTGATAAAGCGATACAATACGATCTAGAGTAGGTGAATGAATAGGCTCAGATTTCAAGAAAATATGGAAGTAATCCTTCTAGTATCCACCATAACAAGGCTATTCCAAATGCCGGATCCATGCCAGCAGAGGTAGAACGTGCATTCAGCAGGTATGGTACTCCTCTCTGCCATTTCTGTGCTCTCAACATCACCACATACCACTACGGGGATTATCATACCATCACCTACCCCTTGGAAACTCTGGTCGAAAGTGCTCAGTCCTAAGGAAGGTGATTCGTGTATTCTATGGAATGCCTGGGAGTGTGGTGGGGATCGTAAAACGCGCTTGGTTATGGCGACACTATAGATAGGAAGCTCTCGGGAGTGGTGGTTTCCGATATATCTCCATTATCCTGCGAGACCCCAGATATTGCCATTGCTCATTTCCATCGTTTGATAGGAGGAAGTCATGGAGGAGGTGAATTTTGTCCAGCGAGCAGGAGGTGGGCTCCGGAATCGAGTTGCCCCTGTACAGCTACATCTCTCCTTTTCCGTATGTTTTATGGGGAGAGGGAACGAGGTTTCAGGTAGCTAGAATTACTATACATTCTTCCGAAAGTATAGTTTTACTTGTGGAATGTCTAATATGTACTGTATATATTTGTGGCCTCATTCCCAATGCATTAGTTCAGACAATCCCGATACATTTACTAGAAGTATAATACATTATATATCGATGGAGGGAGATGGAAGACACGAAGCGAATCTAGAAATTCCATGTATTGAAAAAGATTATAGATCAGTTGCCCTATAATAACGTACTATTCTAGATCATCCCATTAGGAGAGAACACCCAGTGACATTTCCCCACTTTCATCCTTAACTATCCCCTTGCTGGCATGCAGCCCCTGCAGGTTTATTAAGGAACAGACGGCGTCCGCATGAATCCCATAGGAGATCCCTGATGCTGAAGAGAAACAACGAAACCAAGACACCACTAGCGAAATACATTTGATAGTTAAAGTTTTCATCTACCCGCCCAGGAAGATATTTATTGCTATCATATTTCCTCCGAGCTGCAATATCGCTGCTGATATCTTCGACTTTGTTCTGCAATGCTTCCATATCCTTAAGCATTTTGCAGCGTTTGTGGGGTTTTGTTTTTTCAGCCTCATATAAGGGGGTCCGGAGATTCTCAATCATTTCTCTCATCTTAGACATATCCTAGTATGATGTTAGTATGACTTTTACCTCAAATTAGAGTCTATAAATACCCTTTCCAAGTGACCGACATGTTCCCAGGTAGCATATAAAGCCTGGGGGGTTGGACACACAGAGCTCTCAGTCGAAAAAGTGCGTGGAACTTGAAGAGAGGAGTGGATATTGGGACCATAATGATTGCCAGTCTTATGAGCCTTCACAACTAGTTAGTATAATGTCAGCAGGAAATGAGTGCAGGTAACAAACCAGTACAGTAGTAATTTCCTGCCTAATATGAGAAACCCGAGCGTGATGTTGGTGGAAGCACTTAGGCTGGGATACGTGTTTGCTAGCAAACTTGAACATGTTTGAGATACTGCTTTCCCACTACCAGGTCTTGCCGTGTTTAGCAATTCAATCTTTAGATTCCGCCTATGGAATCAGGTATAATAATGAAATAATGAAAAAAATAATAATACTTGCCTGGGTGTTGCACAATGCTGGTTAGTGCACTTTGATTTGTTCCTTGTTCCGAGTGGTGGTGGTCCAGGGAAGTTACTTGCTCCCTTCCAGAGGAGGGGCCTCTTATATTTATAATGTGGAGAAGGACAACCTCGAAGTTCCTTAAGACAAGAAATCACCTAATCGTTGCCTAATCATTGCACATGTAAGGGTCTTTCAACCCTAGGGCCTGTTTGATAAAAATAGAAGGCAGGGTAAACGCTCCATCCCACCACAATTTCACCTGCCGGAATGGTTATCTCAGAACTTACATAACAGAAGAGAATAGTCACATGTATGAGACAACTTATTAGACTGATCATGTTTAAAGTGGTCCCAAGGAATACCAGAGCTTGATTACAAACTGTTTGTACCTTTCTCTTCTGTTGACATACTTGCCTCTGTCTGTTTGGAAAACAGAGCTACTTTTATACATTCAGAACCCGATATTCGCAACCAATGTACTAGTTCCCTTTGGCGCATAGATATCCCTTGGGTGCCTGAAAACAAAAGCAGCTTGAATTATAATTCTGAAATAGAGCAAAGATTATTTAACATTTGCCCTTTTCAATTTCTATTGTTTTATTATTACGTTGAATGCCACTGAATAGTGCCTAAATTTCTATGTCGTGATATAGAGGACCTGAGCTCTGGTCGAGCAATGTCCAACTATCACCATTAATACAGCCTTTAGCCTGTAACTTGTTAAACCCCCTGTGCCACTGGGATAAATATAAGTCTTTTCTTAGTTTGAGTATATTCAAACATAATTCCTGTTCCACCGGCCAGAGCTATAGACGAAAGTCGATTGCATGTAAGTCCACCTGCCTGTCAAATCCATTTTTCTCTACCGAATAAGCCATATCCGGGATCACTCTATACCCAATAGGAGAACAACCTCTCATATTTGGGTAAAGTCTGAACAGATCCTAGGTCTCTGAAGCTCCTATTAGACGGGTCACTATTAGAAGACCTAGGCAACACCCCCTTAAGAGTAGTGCTGCACCAGCTTACAAGCCAAAATTCCGTGAACTTCGACTTATCATACGAACGAAGGGATACCGCGGGTACTTCCCGAGTTTCCTCTGCAGGTGAAGGTGAACTAAAAATGTAGTCTTCCCCAATTTGGAAGGGGGTTGAATTGTATCACAGATCAGATTTTCTCTGGAGGTTATAATGCTTGGGGTATAGGGTATGTAGCCAGTTTTCCTAGCCCAGTGGGGGCACCTAAATGAGGGTCTCAGTTAGAGTTTTAGTGAAAAAAAAAAGGATCTTGCGATCAATCCTCCAGAAAAAAAAAAAAGCACAGAACCTTTCGAAACTCCTGCCGCCTGCTGAACCATGAAGTCCCCCACGTCCTTGAGTGGGTTGTGCTCCTTCGTCATTCTGAATGCGATCTTAGCTCCCCGAAATTAGGAAGCCCTGAAAACCCTCCTCACACTCCCGGGATTCTTCTTGCTTTGCCGGGGTGCCTGGTCTGCACAAAAGCTTGATTCGGGATTCTAATACCGATCAGTAGTGTATTTTAGGAAATCCTGCAAACCACGCTGTCCAGCATTTTGAGCACAGAAAGAGTCAAGATACTGAATGCTCTCAACCTTTGTACTTGTAATGTCAGCTGTGGAGGGCGTTGGCTTCATTCACACCTTTTGGCCTGATTCTTTTCTGGCGCGGGCCAAGTTACCTTTCGGAGTTGCTGTACGGGTGGCTCCCAGACAGGAATTTCAACTGCATATTGAAATACTGTGCTCTAGAAAGGCTAGCTCCGGCTGCATAAGCGAAGCAAGAGTCGGATTGATGTGCCCCCCCCCCCCCCCAGCCAGCCAACTCTGGTTCACAACGTTTAGTTCACCTTAGCTATACCGCTTGTATGACTCTATAATATATCCCCCCTCCCACATAAAACGCTTCCCCTAGCCCCGGAGAATTGCAGGGGATATATGCAGAAGGACTTTCTCAACATGATGTGGTGTGGTACATTGCAAGAGCAAAAGTTGCGCTCCTCTGCTCCTTGCTCTCGTCTGCAAGAGAAAATAAAAACTCAAACGATGAGGTCCGTCTCGACGATCCCCAGCTCTATAGGATCAAAGGCGGTATTGACTTTCTGCACCCTTGGTTAGCTGATAATTGGAGCACACCGGATGGTTTATTCTCCACTGGGCCTTATTTTTTCGATGCTCCGTTTGGCATATGTACTATCCCCCGGCTCCCGAAAAGCGCCTTTCTCCTCGAAGTTAGACATGTATAGATACTGCAAGATAAGGGTACGGAAAATAAGTCATGGTAGGCAATAGTGTTTGACAGGCTCCCACTATATCGGACGGAAACATATGAAAAGAAGGCCTAATATTGCTCACACATGAGCATCCTATGACTGAACACAAAGCTAAATACAGTGCAAACAAGCCACGAGCAACAAATCGTATTCATTTCATGCAGCAACCGAATCACACAGGCGAGGGATCCCTGGCTGACAACTGCCAACCACCCCGAGACTAAACCTACTCCGAGAGGTTTGGTGAAAATTGCCTTCAGTGCCCGCGCCCTCTAAGTCACCCTTGAGAATGACCAACAGTGCCATACCTGTACCGTATCCCAGCCTGCAGATTAACATAATGTAGGAAGTTTCCACGGCTCCAACCAACAACATCGCCCGCCGGCCGCCCCTTTAAAAGCGATCCCCCACGGCCCGAGCGGCCAACTTGAACTGAACATGTATCCGTCACTCTACTTGGAGAAATCTACCGTTGACATTCCCAAAATCTCACCCAACACTCTCCTGGTCCCGCGGGACCACTGCCCGGCAGGAAACAAGAGAGTTATTGCCTCATGAGGCTTATAACATATGATGAGGTCACGTAATCTAGAAAATTAGAAAACAAGCAACGAAGGGTCTGTCAACCCATGCGCGGTACTCTAGAGGGTGGAGTCGGGACCCGGCATCAAGGAGGAGTGGTCTGAGGTCACCCAGCGCTCGATTACCAACACCGAATCTGGAGCAACGTCTCCTTTGGCGGCATAGCACATGGGACCTAACATGGCCCAACATGAGGTAAGCCCTTATTACAAGTCAACAATCCCCACTTGCCCATTGCTGTCATAAAGCTTTGATTCATACATCATAAGGCTATCGTAGTCCTTATTTCTTTTGTATCTATTCCATATCGGGGACGAAGGATACTGACTCTATTTGCTGGAAAAATACAGCATCTCGTTGTCTTATTGGAAGGATGTGGGAGAGAGGTTAGAAGGCCGGGAGAGATGATGAGGAGAACAAAGTGGAGGAGAGGGCGGAAGAGAAGAGAAGGGAAGAGGAGAGGAGAGGAGAGAGGAACAGTTGGAGCACAGGAATTTCCGGATTCGTGTATCTATGGTTGCCTGTTCGCCCGTAGGTAAGAAGTAAGTTACGAGGGATAAGCTACCAACCAGAAATAGAGATAAGTTACTGTTCCACCACGCAAGAGGTCCCTGTCCGAAAATTACGCAAAGGCTTCACCATAGCCTGATACAAAACAACCCTAGAGACCGCCTCCATCCAGTTTCCCTTTAAAAATCTATACCGTAGACGCCGATTGCTGGGTAAGCGAGCCCCAGGCGCAGCAAACCGGCCTCCATGATACGTCTTCTTTTCTCCTTCTATCCAATTTCTCAGACATGCCAAACAGCAGATTCTGTAACACAAGACCAACCATAAATTTTGTTTGCTAGCCTCAAACTATCATAGTTTTAACAAAAGTACTCCTCCAAAAACCCTTGGTATAGTCACGACCGGCTCGCAAACCCATTTCCTAGGATAGGTGTCGATTCTATATGCCCAGGCACGTCAGTGTGCAGGGCGAAATGCTAAGACATGGCTCCGATGATAGCGCCGAGATAGACAGGTCATGACTTTGCTGGCGTCTCACAAGGTTTTTTTTCCTAGAGAATTTTACACGGACAAGTCTCATTCAGAAGTAGATTACTTGGGGGGGGGGGGGGGCACATTTTCGTGTACTGGTATAGGTGGTAAGGGCTCCCTTCCCAGCGAGAAACCCCGTCCCTGCCTCGGACCGCAAAATAATAGATATGATATCACTTCGTTCCCACGCCAAGTAGGGTCACTTCATCTTCCGTTCCTTCACTGTCATTGTTTTGCTCAATCTTCCCTCACCCCATTTTCCTCCATTCTGTATTCCTGTCTAGTGCAGTACACGCATCTCAACTGATCCCACATACTTAGGACAGGAGCCTTCACCAAGTGGCCCCAATTCGTCCCTCACGTGATTGATCAGGTTATCTTTCCAAACCGCCTTTGCTACAACACGTCCACGAAAAATTTCAAAAATCGCAGCATTATTCCTGCTAATTCTAGTTCCAAAAGCCTCACCAGGACCGCCAATGTGTATAGGAACGACGTAGTGTGCACTGAAGGCACACAGATCCATGGGCTTATTCCAGCACCAGCACTGCATCAAAAATGTGATCGCTTCGTAGAGCGCCCAGAAAAGATGCAGACTACTCGACTTCGATTGTAACCTTAAATGAATTTAAAGGTGCGTCTGGTTGCCATGCCAAACCTTCGTTTTGAGCCTGATTGTAGGTTTGCAACAAAACTCTATTTTGCCCTAGAGCGGCATGTCTAGATGACGCAGAGACACTTTTCAAGTTGCGATGATGAGCTCAAAATGAAGGTTCCCAAAAAAAATGGAGAAAACCTATTTTTTGCAAAGTCACATAATGAATAATCTTCCAAGCAGTATCAGGACATCACAACAACACTAGTGCGACTTTCAATAATAGGTACTAAAAAAAAATAGAAAAATAGTTAACTGAGCCTGGATGCTAGTGTACTATCAATATTCTTTTTATTTTATAATACCGGATGAGGGGAATGGACAAGGCACATTTCTTAGCTTTAACCAGTGTTGACAGACACACTGCCTTGATTTTTATTTGTGTGGATTATGCCAACTTGGGATAACAACAGTTGCAGGGTACAACTTGTGTTTTGCGGTTTTAGAATTTTCCGGACTCGCGGACAGCCAGACGCACCCCAAATTCAAATGATCCCCGAGTACGCAACCGCCCATTTGGTAGGCTTCTTCTAGGCTTGGCAGGATTGATAGACGGAAATATCAGAGCTCGCTCGGCTGATCTGCAAAGGCGGTCCTAATGGGTTTCTGGCATTGGCTAATGGTGCACAGGTGCCAAGAATGTGATGCCCAGGATTCCTAATTCTCTAATGAGTTGACACATTGAATGAAGGCACCGTTGCTTGGGGGGGGCACTAACGGAATGGCGATCTCGGTGCATAATCCACAGTATCTGACGCCGCATTGGGCGCAGCAGTGTCTGAGAGAGAGGAGGGAATAATTCGGCTGCTGGTGGAGAGAGTCATCAATGCCGGTTTATCCAGGGAAGAATATAGCATTTTACCTCCGAAGAAACCTTCCCGTATGATATTTCTTTATGATGGAGATGCTAAGCGGGCCCTTGAAATGATCCCATGACTCTATAAAACCTAAGCGGTCGCTTGGGGATATGGATGCTCCCGTAAGATAAGTATAGGATCTGGGAGGCCCTAATGTAGTCTCAGGGTTAAAGTTTGGAATTGGCCTGTCATGCATGTTATAGATATCACGAGATAGGGAATGCACTATATGTTACATACACGTGGTAGGAACCTTGGCCCCATTAGTCCTTTTTGCGACTGGGACCATTTTTTCTCGTATTATAACTTCACCCCTTTCACCCTTCTTTCCTAGCCACGCTGTCTAACAGACCCTAAAGTTGGAATTCTGGGCATCCGGTCTTAAGTTGTCTGTCTCCTTTCGGAGATTCCGGGATAAATATCTCTCTACTGTGGCGAGTTTGCTGATAACAATCATTCTAAGATAGAAGGGCATATATTTCGCGGGGGCTACTGGCGAATGAATAATTGACCGGGGGCAGTGAGGGCATCTTTCCTGCCCCTACTGGTTGGGTAGAGCGCAGCAGACTTGCCCGGAATACTTCCCACACGCGACCCGGGAGGCGGCCCGGTTGGCCTATATGCAGAAACAAAAATGCCATAATATCTAGTCCCAGCAGAGCCCAACAACGGGTTAACTAGGAGAGAGACCATCGAGCCAAGCGTCAAAGCCTTGGAGATCTTGCGAATTTTCAGCTCCATTAAGATAAATTTCTTGCAGACGGAGGCGGAACACGCTCAAATTTATCGGTTGCGGTGTCATATCATCTTGAGGGGAGTGCTGACAAACATCCTCCCAGGGGGTTATGGTTATTGACTCGATTGGCTACTATAGGAAGAAGTGCTTTGCCATACCTCACTGCTGAAATCGGTACATAGTAGCGCCTATCGTGTATCCCAAACTATACTTAGTCAATTCCCCCTAGATGCAATTAGGCGCAGATGTTTATACCTCCCTTACCTGTCATGGCAAATCACTCGGTTCCAAAATTTAGTTGCTACCGGGCAACTGTCTTCTGTGCCAAGACCTCCCGTTCCCTCCACCTTCCACCCAAGCCACTCCAGCTGGCTGGGATTATCGGGGGTTTCACTATGGCGAGCAAGCCGCCACTGCTGTTAGGTTTTAACGACAGTTAAATAGCTGCTTATATAAGCATTCGGATCGTACTTTGCGCTTTTATTTTAAAGTGATAGCATTGTTCGCTTCACTTGCTGCCGGTTTTGGGGTGGAAAGTCGCCGTTTGTAGGCGAGCGTGGCTCCGTTCCTGGGTTTGTATCAACGGATGAGAAACATGATGCTCTTCATGGACGTATCCGCCCAGGAGAATTGGGTGCTGAATCGCCACGGGGGTTTCCTTGCTTGAGCCATGTTAACAAGCGCTCTTCTATGTTTGGTTGGTCTGATCACACTTTATCACACATTGCTATATATTCCGGTATTGGTGTGAGGTACAGTACCGCCAGAGATTCTAGGGCCTTATACCTCCAGTATCATGCACCTATAGCAATTAGAATAATGAATTTAGGATAGAAACTGCTCGGGGAAGCAGGAAGCTTTGACATCTCTAACCCCTAGCTGTCTGGTAACTCATGTCCATACCCGAACAGTCACTCCCTCTGAAATTCAACTATCGCAGTTAAGGCAGACCTACAGATGATTAATTGGGGTTACCGTTCGCCTTATTAGATACTCCCTCAAAAAGCCTTTCGTGAGCTTCTGGGGGTGCTTTACTCATTGAGTCAAATCCATATCTCGAATGTGTATCGCATTTCTCGGCTGGTGCGTGAAGTCCCTCAGGTACTGTACTGTACTCTTCAGACTCCGCTCCCCCCGATACATGGGGGCTGCCCCGTAGATACATAACATCCATCCTGGGATGCCCCCCGACTATTCCACTGGGGATCTCCTGCACGCTTCTTGTTTTACAAGTATAAACTAGGGTACCGGAGACCGACACCATACCGGCGAATTCGGTGGAATGGGTACTCACCACTGGTCTCGACACAATGCCTATTAGTTAAATTTGATGCAAGTTACCTAATGGGTAACCCTTTTATGCCCTTTTCTTGGCAACGAAATCTTTGGGATACCGTTGCCCAAGAAATGTACCATCGGAAAGATGTCAAGAAATGAGGAGAGAAGGGGAAAAATAAATAAAGTCTATTGTTTTATATATATTTAGTTTTTTTTAAAGCCGGAAAAGCTTCTTTCTCTTTTTCGGTGGTGTTTTTCTAGTTTCTTTTAGGTTCGATGGATGAAAGGATGGGCGATGGTGTGTAAATTAAGGGGCTGTTTGGCAGACCATGTGTTGAGATGACCCTGTGTTCTACACACGGTTTTTCCTGACAAAAGGTGTCACTAGAATATGTTTAAAGGTGTTAAAGCATGTTAAATGTATATTAAGCAAAGTGCTGTGCAGGTGCAGGATAACCTGCGCAACACGTGTGTAGAAAAAACGTTCTTCTCAACACACCGTCTGCCAAACACCCTCTAAACATCCTTGCTCATTGTAATGTGAAAACTTCGAGATGGTATATTTTTCCCAAGAATGGTACTGCAAAGGTCTAGCACTCCGCTAGTTCCGATGTTATTCGAAAGGTTCCCCTATTTGGTTAGACTTCATCTGCTGGAGGACTAATGCGTATCAGATAGTGCAGTGATAAAGTGGGCAGAGTAGGATGGGACTTGATTTTCCTCAGACTACTTCAAGACTTCCAAACTCATCCGTAATGGCAGGTGTATATAACAAGCATTATCAAGGCAACATGGTTCCTGCATGGATCGCTGCATCCATTTCTGTGATCTCACACATCCCTAGTTGCCTCTACCCCCGCGATAACAAGGGAAAGACAAATCTCTAGAGCCATCTCCGAATCTTCAAACCAAACCATCATCCTCCCGATCAATCTACCGAACTCCACAGCTTCTAGAAATAATTTCGATCTTCCGTTATCCTTCTTGTACATTCCGCAATCAACCACCAAATACAACGACGGGAGTTGCGTCGGGACTGGCGGTGGGTACTTATTCTTTCTGATAAAGGATGTATATTGGTGGAAAAAGCGGTTTAGTTGATTGCGATTGTGTAGCTGACACCGCCGGTCAGCGGAGGTGGTTCTGGAATCTAGCGAAGAGTTATAAGGGGATCCGATAGACTTGTAGCCATCTGGAGAGGGGGAAGGAAATGTTTGTAGAACAATATTCAATACTGCTGTATCTAGGCTGCAGATCAGATGATTGACTGCGGCTGTCACGGGCTCACCTGAGGGGAGACTGCATAAGCAAGGATAGTGTGCATATATGGTATGTATTGAGAATGGGCCAGGAGTTGGATTTGGACGGTTCGCCTGAGTAAAGTTTACTGTCCTTTTCTCTTTTCTTTTTTCAAGTTCAACAAAGGGTGTTTAGTTAGGAACTAAAACTAAAGCGACAGTGGAACGGAGAGTCCGTCATTGAACTTACCGACATTATAGTAAGCAGACCTACTCCAGCAGCTCTTGTAGTATGTCCAGTAGAGGTGAGATATTTTTCTGCCTCATATGAGGAGCTGAAATTTGACTGATGCCCTTTACGGTGACTTTTACCAGAGTTCCCGCTTCACCTGGGGGATCTACTAGTTCCTGTGGCTGGATAGGTTTCAAGATCCACCAATTTTTAAAAAAAAACATTCAAAGGAGCGATCGAAATGTACGGTGTCGGGGATGTTGTTCTTAGTCTCGTGAGCTGGCCTGGTGCACGTAGCAGGGAGTTCCAGCTGTGAGATTGTAGAGCGTCTGGCTAAGTGGGTAGTGTAGTGGTCAATAAGTTTCCTATAATAAGGCTTCCTCAAAGCTAAGATATTATATTCTTCCCTGGGTATGCGCCCCTTTCCTATTGTCGGTGGACAAAATTAACCGCTGATCAACCATCGATGGCAACACCCCTCCACATCACCCTGCACTTTCCACACTACCTAAAAAAAATCCTCTAGATCAACCAAAACTAAACCATCCTATCCAATTTTTATCTTTCCGTAAACAATACCTCCTATTCTTCGCAGTTATGCTAAAAAACCTATTCCCTCCAAACACCTCTCTGAGTTCATCAGGGAGAGAATTCTTGGATTACACAAGCCTCAAATGGGATCTGAGCAAATTTCCTACTATCTAAACATCCCTCCCACCACTGTCAGAAACACAATTGTAAAGACATATCAAGAGGGTAAGGAGAATGAGGGTAGAGAAAGACATCCTAAGACTACCAGTTGCAGGATGAAGTCATGGTTGAGGAAGCTCTCAAAAATTGTCATACTACCTATTTTGAGATTGCTGAAAAAGTTGCTCCCAATGTTTCTATCAAGACAGTGAAGAGAAGACTTACACAAAAGCATCTTAAAAAGTGGATGGTATAAGAGAGCTCATTTGAATGAAGATCTAGCTCAAGAGAGGTTGGAATGGGCAGTATCCCATAGGCATTGGGCAAGGGAGATATGGAGAAGGAAGGCAATATTGGGGGATGAGGTAGCTGTGGAGAGGGGAGGAGGAAAGAGGAGAAAATGGATATTTAGATATCCAAATAAGAAGTGGAATAAGGATTGTATTGAACCTACTGCCAGGAGAGGAGAGAGAGGGATTAGCCAGATGATGACTGGTTGTTTTTATGGTCAAACTCATGGTCTCTTTTTACCTGTTTTTCTGAATCCTTCTTCTGCTACTAGTAGGGGTGGAGTCACTGGAAAGTCAATTATTGATGTCTATGATCATTATGGCTTTCTAGGGATATAGAAGGATATCAGAGAAAAGGTTGGAGAAGAAGAGGTATTTTTTATCATTGACAATGCTAAGACTCACTTACCCTTCAGGAGATGGCTCAGAAGGCAAGGAATTACTCTTATGGAAATTCCTGCCTATTCACCAGATCTCAATCCAATTAAAAAAAATTGATCTCTGGTGAAAGATAAGCTTCGTAAGCACTATCCTGAGCTGTATCTTATGAAGGGTCCTGTCAATGAGGTCAAAGAGGCAATAGAGGAGGCAATCACTCATTGTTGGAAACTACTAGACCTAAAGATTTTTGATACTTTGGCAGGGTCAATGGTGGATAGAATAGAGGCAATCATTAAGGCTGATGGATGGCATACCAATTATTAATTTCTACTATGTATTTACATTTTTTTATTTTTTGGGGGTTTTCATGATAGTGGGTTGGTGGGGGAGGCTGTTGTCATTGCCGGAGATTTTCGCCCGTTGATACCGCGGTTAATTTTGTCCACCGACAATATATTGGTCAAAATCTCGAGGATTTAACCGAACCGTCAATGATCAGTATTGGGCGTTTTTGAGAAGGGGGACACAGCAGAAAGGTGAAAGAAAAATAGCGCAGGTGTGATGTACGAGGAGTAGAGTCAGGAGATAAGGAGGGATGCGCGCAAAGGGATAAGGTGCCAATTAAGAAAGTGAGCGAGCGGGCTGATGAGAACTTCCTTGCCCGCTTGGTGCGTGATTGCAAGGATTGACTGGGGAGGAAAGGAAAGACAGGGAAAAGAAAGAAAGAGAAGAGAAAAAAAACAACATATATCTGCACATATTCGTAGCTGTAGTGCTTTGGCGTCCACTTGTGTTAGGCACATACCATGTGGATTGTGAGCTGATATCATTTCGTCCCCTAATAGTCTCGTTACCTTCCACTTCCTAAGAAATTGTACTATAGTCTAATGTTTCAAGTGGATGGGGAATTGAGAGTCCGGCCCGCCGTGCCTGAAATCTATTGGAGCCACCATTGCATATCAATCGTGCGAACTCGGATATCTCTGTCTACCGACCCTGCGAAACCTGGGAAATGGCTTGCCGGACGACCGATTGCGTAATGGAGGAGCCGTATTTGTGCACGTTAGAATCAACCACCTCCCGGGTGTCTGTTGAAAGGACCCATAACTAGGGGGCCGCTTTCGAAGTCATTTAGAGAGATATAGAATATCATACTAATAGGGGCTAGTATAAAGAAAAATAATAATGGAGGATTGGGTATGCTACCGCTCCCGGATTAAGCGGATTAAGCAATTTTCGTTTTATAGGGTAGGGTGTTACTGTGGTAAGCGATCACGGATGATACAAAACTGATTTCAATGGCAATAGAACTAGAGTAGCAATGCTGAAATATTTAGAACCCTATAAGGATAGAGATCGCCATATTTACCACCTGTTTACGATCATTTTTTACTTGTTGACCAAAATATTTACCATTATTGAAGTAGAAACCAGAGGGAAAAAGGCCATAGGAACAAGGGGTTATTGGTTCAATAGAAATTGTAATCCCCATTACTTGAGCTAAGCAGCTTTATATTATTAACACACTTTGGACAGCATTTTGGGGGTTTGATTAGCAGGTCCAAATCTTTCAGCGGGATTTCAGGTTTGTGGTCACAAAATATGAAGACTAGTATTTTGGTGGGATGATGTCTCATTCCGGAGGGGAAGATATGTTTAAGGGCTTAAGCTGCGGCGTTTGCCAATGTGTTGACATGTGGTCTGGAACCTTAAGATTGTGGGTGCTCGCTGATCCGGGGCACCATAGGATTGCTCCCCGGTGTGATCATTGTTGGGTGAAACGAGTTAAGAAACAACAAGCCAACGTTTTCCCCCCACTTCGAAGAATGTCAAGAGACTGCCGTTGTTGACCGCACTCCAAGGGAGCGCCAGTCAGCTCAACTTGAACGATCAATTAATTGTATCTGATGGGAAATATAAACCACAGACCACCAATTTTGCGGATTAAAAAATTAAAAACTCTTGGATCATATTCCCACCTTTCTCTGCCATACTCTGGTGTCTTAATATTTTGTTTCAATCATTTTTGGCCTAGTTTTTTTTTTAGCTCTTTTTGCTGCGTGTTCTAGTGGTCAAGGCGGACCTCAAATCCCGTTCCTAGCAAACTCCTATACTTTGTGATGCAGTATTAAAAACTGGTGAAGAGGGTTGGACGGTGAAGTAACGTGTAAGAGCACTAGGAGATAGTGGTGAAGTAAGGGGGTAGGAAGTATGAATTCTGGAGGTCCTTGACTAGTGTAATTGGGGCATTTATCTGCTAAACTTACATTTCCCACTGCATACTACGAGTAGTCCGTTAGGCTGCCGAGCACTCCGATAGAATGCTGTTAACTTCAGCGATCGCTCAATGTCCTTCGCATTCATTTGCCTTTCTTATTTGTCATCAAATCTTCGCGTCGCCAAATCTTCATCTTTTGCATAGAATAGGTGTACCTGGATCGAGCACATCCAACAGGCAAAGGGATCCTGTGCTGCTGTGCACACATCTTTTAGGAAAAATTAGATTCTAGATATGGGGGCCCTACCCAACTTCCCTTCCCTGTTTTGCGCAGAGGGGAGGCAAACTTGAGCCCCCTTGTACTCGAGTAGCGACTTTCTGGCTCCGTCACTCCTATCTTCAGTCTCATTCCTGCCGGAAGTTATGGTTCCGGAATGTGGAGTTGGCAAGCAGCCAAACATCCTCAGATAGTATTTATCGGTTGGTAGAGCTGTCACGGATAGAGGGTATGGCCGTGGGATGACTAAAAAATAGAGTAGTGGTATAGTGGGTAGAATTGCTCTGGGCTTCGGTGGTAGTATGTGTGACGAGTGTGGTTAGAAGTTTACTTGTCTTGTTTCATCACCCTGACTCCCGAAAGTCACGGTAAAGACAGATGTGTATGTAAAACAGAATCAACTCGTTCCTATCCTCCCATAGATCTCCACACATATATTTCTTCTCCCATGCATGCCCCTACACTTCCATACACCCCCGTGATAATACAGGGAAGACATGCCTAGAGAGACTTCTCATTACACCACTAAACCTCCGAAATAATCCACATCACTACAAAATGACCCACGATGCCCCTACCCCTTCTAGGGCCATCCTATCGTTCTTCCACAACGGCAGGTACAGACTTCTACTCGAGTATTTAACTGCGCGGGATCTACTTTTAAACACCCCCTGGAATGCCTTGTCCTATAAATCTCTTCCGGGGGCTATTTCCACCTGGATCCTTCTCACTTGCCGGCCTCCGGTGCCCAGGCACTGCAGTCTCTTATGCTTTAGTGTTTGTACAATTCCCTGTTCGCTAAAACGATTGTAATAGGATTTGCCGCAGGGGGTTCTTGGCATGACACCCGCCAGCTCGGGGGGGGGGGTAATGAAACTTCAAGAAGGTAGAAAAGGTTAACGATTAAGAGATGGGAGCCAAATAATGGCAGGCTAAGCACAACTGAACCTGGACGATCGGTGGAGAGGCTAACTAGTGACAATCCAGGAGCGATACAACACACAACTCCTGAAACTAATCCACGCCCAACGAACTCTGAAGAAATAAATTGTTTTGATATATCGTGATTCCATATGATCTGGAACTAGACGAGGCGGGGCGGAACGGGATAGAATCATCCTGATCCACGGAACCCATACCCTAAGCTGAATGTTGTGGAAGGCGAAACGAACTGAATCGAGATTTCCCTGCAAAAGTGCATAGGGGGCGAAAGAAACAGCCTACTAAACCGAATACCCGATATCTGATCCCAGTGAGTAACGGGTATCAGTAAACGGGCCCAACCCCGTTTCCTCAGCCTAGCACCATATGATGTATATACACCAACTTACCGTCACGCGCCTGCGCTTTTATTGCAGCAAAGTGGGCCTGATTTAGGGAAGATATGTGAATCTGCGGTGTTAGGGTAGGCTGAAGCTGATCGAAAAATGTTTCCCTTTACAAGGGATATCGAAATGTAGAAATCCGTGATTGTCTTCGTCGTACTGTCATTTTTCAAACGAGAGAGGGGTTGGAGCTATAGAGAATTGATGGACGGGATGTAGAACAACCAGCACGACGCACTCGGGACCCACCTAGGTTATGGAATATAAGTCACCCACTACCGTGCTAGTGTAAGTCTTGAAGAGATGCAGGGGGTTACTAACTATTGTGATGTTATGTGCTTTGCTCTAAATGCCGCTTACGGGCGTAAGGCCCTCGCGTGGTGCGTCGAAGCACGAGGAACAAGATAAGTTAAATTGGTTTGTGATAGGGATAGCCCAATGAGCTAACTGTCCAGGTATGCAAAGAAAATCCCCAGTTATACACAATTTCTACCATTCCAAGCGAGTGTAGAATGCGCACTCAGGTTTTTCTGTAGCGCAGGATGGACAAGTAAAATTAATTAAAATTTAACAAGCATCAGGATCCTGCAGAGCGATGAGAACCCTGGAAAGTCAACACGTTAGGAAGGCTGCTGTCCAAAGGCGGCCGGAAGTTAGGAGCCGAAAGCGGTGGGCCGAGGTTAGATTCCGCCTTAGCTAGACACAAGTCCGTGAATCCGGTATGGGACAGAAACAATGTTTACAATCGTTGGAGACCACTTGGCAGACTAATCACGGCTATCTAGGTTCACCTTTGATACTCTCCGACAGAGACTCCCACCCTACTAGCTAGATACCACTGTAGGAGTCTAGAATATTGGATAACTTACAGACCGTACTGCAGGTTGAGAGCCATGATATCACTCTTAGTCCCTCACTTATCCTTCATCCAACACCTCTGAAACACGCCTCGAACTGTCAAGGAGGGGTCGCTCGGTGGGTTGGAGTTGCGCTTGAACTTTTCCTCCTCTCTAAGATACCCGGGTATGATACAGGAGACCGCTTGAGGACGCCTTTGATACCCACCCCCGGCTGTGGCACTGCAATATTCCGGTATGGGAAACATGCTGAAATTGATGCATTGTTTTCTTGTTCTTCTTTTCTTTCTAGTTTGAATGCCCAGTTATCCTAATGTGTGGCAAATGTGTGGAGTTAAAAATGTATGTGGATTGATGAGAAGGGGGGAGGAATGGGATGAGTGGAGGAATGGCATCAGAGGAGGAGTGGGATGAGCGGAGGAGTAGCAGGGGCAAAGGAATAGCATGAATGGAGGATTGGTGATTGTGGGGGAGGTTGGTACAGGTGGGCAATACGGAAGGATTTTCTGCTGTCACAAAAGGGTAGTCAGGTGAGCCAGAGGATTGTCACGAGTCACGACAGCAAACTACTATCGAATATCTTCAAGTTAATATATATAGCTTCCTTTTCTATTTCTATACAAAATTCCTTAACACATACCCCCAAGACATCAAAATTCCACTGCGAAATGCCATGTTCTCATTAGTTTCCCCTGGCTCTATACCATGGGGTGCGTAAGAATGAGTTGTGCGGGGGGGGCGAGGACGAACAAGATGGGGGGCTAGCTAGTAATTAGGCACCTAAGAGACATCTGGCTAGAAATTCAGGCTGTTCAGTTGCAGCCCGGTGCTTAATCTTCATATGATATGAGTATTGTTGTTAAAACTCGGGTAGTGTGTTAAGACCATCCTTGCTTTGGCGCCCGGGTCATATTTCCTTGTCGTTTCCCCCGTTCGAGGGGCACCTCCGCCCAAAGAAGGGTGGATCCACGTGGCAATTAGAGAGGACTGGGGTCCCGGCAATTGTTCTGCATTAAATAAGCGAACCTGAGGTGGAGCTAGGGCGGTTGCTTTTGATGGCGAGTGCTCTCAGCGGGTATTTCGCAGTGGTGGAGGAATAACGCTCGTGTGGAGGTAGGAGTGGATGTGTTCGACTAGTGGTCCATGACAGATTGTTTCTGCTACCTGTAGAGAAAGAGAAAACATCCACCGCTGTCCTCCAAACCCTCACAACAGGAAGAAAGACACAAAACGACAGTCACAACCCTGCCAACCAGAACATAACATACTGTAGTGGTCGCACCACTTGGGACTGTCAGCTGTCAGTAAGTGGTGTCCTGTCCCTAAAAAACAGCTTTTTGTCAGTGTCAGCAGTGTAGTGTCCCATATTATAACCCTGTCAGCTTTTTACGACTGGTGTTTTACTGTGGTTTTCACATTGATTTCTCGCTCTCACCAAAGTTGTACACATCCAAATAATACAGGAGATAAAGCTGCTCATCATTGTCGATTGGCTTAAAAAATGAAGTGATACCCGGTGTGCGAATTTGTCTCGTTATGGAATCTTGAGGTATAGTACTCTAGCTTCCATCATCGGCTTCATGGTTGGTGTTCATTGTGCTAACGGTTATGGAAAACAGGATCGGGAAGCCAAAAAGAAAATTACTAAAATTTTGTCCCATACAATTTTTCTGTCAGCAAGCCATGTCTCAAACTCTAATACCTAAACTTTGGTGTCAGCACCAAAGTCCTGTCCCAAGTGGTACGACCACTACAGTACCCTTCAGGTAAACCCTTGTGTCCCACTCACAACTACCTGGGATTACATCTCCATCAGCTTTGCGAGCGGCTTGGGTGAGAGGGGGGAGGGTATTTTCCAGCCCAAGCTAGATTATTTGTAATTTTCCAAGGGACACTCTTTCCGCTAGAGTTCCATGTGAAGAGGAGTATATATTATAGGGGGTCGACAATTTCACTCACTATAGGGCAAAAAACTGCCTAGTCGACTCACCTCCATCCCAGGCACTGTCAGTTGATGGGGGTACTAGGAGAGTGATGGAGAAAGTATACCATCGATCACTCGAGGTGGCTTTAGTATACAATTTAGGCTTTTAGAGGGGTCCGGTAGACCTGTTATTATAATCGGGGAAGGGGTTAAATTGCTGGTAGAATAGAATTGAATATTGGTGGGCCGGTGACTAATTTACTGCATATCATATCATACCATTTTTCACGGAAACTGCATATTTGCCGAAACTGGAAGCATCCATGATTCTATATCTACATAACGGCTACCTTACTGACCATCGTAATCAAACCAAAAATCTCCCTGCCGGCTTTGTGTTGAACTATGGCTATGAGCGCAATGTAAAAATATATCATTTTGCAACAAAAATGTCATGAGATTGGGAAAAACGACAATTCTCTGGCGGGCCGAACACGTTCTAAATCGTTTTTTCTTCCCTGAAACATTTTCTCTCCTTAATTCCTTCTTGATATTGAATTTTGCGAGGTATCTCTCACCGCTTCAGAGCCAACAGATGCACCCCCCTAGCCCATCGAACCACAGGCACAATACCTATGCTCCCGAATCGATATAACTTCTCTCGGGCTTTTTGGACACGTCCTAGACATGATGCGAGGCTTAGAACTGCTCTCATGTTACATATTCTTAGCAGGAACTCTGGAGCAGGGTTCTCACAATCCCCCACTGGAGAAATAAGTCCATACCGAGAGTAACGATCCTATGATAGTATCTCTAGCCCTAAAATATTTTAATTAACCCTTTTAGCGGTGGCAAAAGTTATCTCCTTTTTTTTTCAGCATAATACTAGCAAGTACTACCTCCTGGTGTCATATTAGTGCGGTTTTTTCTTTCAAGCGGAAACTCGCCTCCCCTATTAGAAGCCACAGTCTCTCTCACATCGCAAACAGAGCTATCACCTTCCTAGATGGGCGACTTAATTCCACTCCTGATGGATGCCGCTGCCCCTTCTGTTGGCGCCTCCATCACGGCCACCTCTCTTTTTTTTTTGCATCATACTTTTTGTAGCAAATACCAAAGTAATCTGATATCAAGACGCTATCGTCAAGCCTCTCATCCAACCATCCTCTACTCCTCTAAGATAGGGAACCTATAATCCGCTTGGCTTCAGGTAACCTAATACATCCGCCCTTTCTATGACAAGTACTCCTATCGAAACGGGTACCACCACATTGCATCAAATTTTATACTGCAAGATAGCGTTCCGGACCTTGTACCCCTCAGGTATTATTTGCTTTTACAATAAGGTAGCCTAAGATGTCATTCCGATATTAGTGCCCCACTTCTCAGAATATTTTCCCCAAGACGACGAAGACAGCTTCTCACTTCCCGTGACCCAGGTAATGGGTGATGATTGGCAAAAGATCTACCGAAGACAGGTGGTGAATACCGGATCCCCAATGCTCCGTGAACGGAGGCACCCTGAATCCTTACAAAACACCATGGTTGCAAGCGGGTCGCTGTCACAAATTTAGTCATAAATTCCTGCCATCTCCGAGAATTTTCTAATTGAGATCGCCCACATCACTACCAAGCACATATATTATTATCTTACCTCCATCCACCCAGTGCCCCCAGAAGATTTATGCTCAAGTCTAGAAAATGCCCCAACTGTTAATACCGAGTGTGGGTGCTCTCAGGGGAGCCCACGAGCTTTCGGGGAGTGTTTTTTCAGGGGTAGTCGGAAGGGGGAGACGCAAGATGTAAGGGTGACAGCAGCTAACATTGTATTAAGAGAATATGAGCACTATCATCAAGAAACGAGAATGGTCAGGGTTTGGGTGAGAAGCTAGAATGGCACGGGAGGTAGATAAAGTAAAGTAGAGCCCCAGAAACAGCCTCGAGTGAATGCAGGCGTGCGATCTTCAAGTTGTCTTCTTAGATATCGCTAGAATTCACGCAGACTTTGGTAGAATAGCAAGGGTATGTGTGAGTTCCTTCACAACCCCCATCCCCACACATCTTGTCCCAGACAGGCCGACCCATAACCCCACCTATGAATCCAGAGACACAGCACCAGTAACACTCAAAACCAATTGTTAACTCAATTTCTGGGTCAAACAGGATAAGCCCGCTTTAGCAAGCTAGCCATGATCCAGGATATTAAGCGCTGTTTACAGTATGTACTGTACCCCTACACCTAGTTGGTCATAGTGCTCCCCACGAGCAGCCTCGGCTCGCACCTGACCACTGACTCGAGCCAACCCGGCTCGTTGGGAAAAAGGCTTCAGCTGCCCGAGATTTAATGTAAGGCTCGAGGCAGCCTCGGCCCGGGTTTGTAGGGGTCACTTCGTATCACTCGCTCAGACCGTGAATTTATATGGCTAAGGAGAGAAGGAAACTTGATTTTTCTACTACATGTGCAGGTAGGGGTTTATATCCCAAACCGAGACACAAAACAGAAGAGCGAAAAGATAACGGTAATCCGAGGTTGGCACCATATAAGAGCCTTGGAGGAAGGAAGAAATTTTAAAGCCCTCGAAAAAAGATAAAACATATGAGAACCCCAGAAGGACAATGAATGACAGGCGATCAGAAAATAACGTACGGCACCGCCAAGCGGGACGGCGCACGTATCCGGGACAACCAAACATCTCAATGCCCACGACAGTTAAAGGCATGTAAGTAGTCCATTTCTGATGCCATAAGAGTGAAATATAAATGAAATAAAAGCTAGGAACTAGGAGAAGACAAATATGAGCTTTATTGAGACATAAAACAAGATTCAAGAATATTACATGCCAAAGGAGAAGCAGGAAATCAAGAAAAACACTCCACTCAATAAAGGAAAACAAAGTTACTTCTGCCCATGCAAAGCCATCCCAAATGGCCTATCCAGTAGCCTTGGATTGGTAGGTGTGGCCAAGGGAATAGTGGTGGGGGGCTGTCAGCGGGGTTTTGAAGGAGGAGTAGGTGAGGAGGGACTCGGAGTACTTTCAGTACCTTCACTGTTGCTAATCAGAACATTTGAGTCTGGAGAGGAGAAAATAGATTGTGGAGAAATAGCTGATTGGACAAAGGTTACTCGATAGCAGTAAACCTGGTGAGCAGGTGTGGAAGAATGTGTAGGTGGTTTCTGAGGCTGGGAAGATGATTTTGAATGGCAAAGAGGGGTCTGTCGACCTAGCTTCTCTTTCTTCTTATTGTCGGCCTTTTGCCAAATACTGTAGAAAGCCATTGCCTCCCTTCCATCAATGACTCTAGCAGTAGTCATTTGTCATTTGTCTGCCTTTTGTATAACATTTATAGCTTTCTGTCGGTCTTGTCACCATCCTTCCTCAGAAACTTCCAAAGAAGCCTGAATACCAGCACCAATTTCCCCCAAGCGAGAAATCATTTTTTTTAGCTCCTCAGAAGTTATTTTTCCAACTGATTGAAGAACCTTATTGGTTTCTCTTCTGAAGTCTGTACTTTTGACTGGTGTTTGAAGACCAAGGATTCGGGAAATGTAGCGAAGAGGTGTATGTGAGGGAGCAGTTGAAAATTGTAAGCAGTCAAGTATAATCTTAGGGTAATAGGGGATCAGTCCAGTGGAGCAAAAGACAGATTTGATGTTATCACTTGTAATTGCCTTCTCTCTTGCCTTCTGCAGTAGTGGCCAAAAAACACCTTTATGTATACTACCACCTTGTTGACAAGAGTAGCCATCCACCACTAAACTACTAGTATAAAAATGTTGAAGAGGACAAAAGACTGCAACATTGAGAGGCTGTAAGAGGTGTGTGGAGTGAGATGGTAGGCAGAGTAAAAAAATTTGTATCCAAGCAGTACATACAAAAGTCCCAATTGATATAGGATGAATGGCCATCAAGAATAGTGAGGCGTTTGAATCCCGGTATGGATGGTGGTGCAAATTGATTGAAATGGCGAGTAATAAATTGATATCCTAGTGCTTTATCTGTCCATCCCTTTGGAGAATAGGCCAAGAGCACATCTGGATCATCCAGGCTTTCATACCATCCCATACAGTGTCCAGCTTTTACTTTAAAAATTAAAAATGGCAGAAGAAAGGTTCCCAATGCTCAGATAGTTTCCAAATCAGTGATCAGCTCTCTTTTGCCATCATGGGTCACTTGTGGATTCCTTCTCCCCACTCTTGTCACCACTTTTGACTTAGCTGACATTCCCATCATAAATCCTTTTTCATCAAGATTGTATATATCTTCTGGCCCTATATCATATTGTATACAAATTCTATTGTACTTTCAAAAATACTTGTTGATAATTTTTGGATCATTTGCATAAGCTCGCTGTCACTCAAGGTTGCTACTATAGCACTATGTGATATCCTTATAACAGTCTAGAAATCGACTTAGCTAATTCTTTCCTAAGCCAGTTGTCCCATGTTCTATCATAATCAGCCTCTCTTTTTTCTTTCCTACTAACATCCTCGCCATGTCTTTAACATATCTAACTGTGGAGGAAAGCCCAAGTCATCCAGTCTTTTAATCTACCGAATGAGTGCATGCTCTTCCACCTCAGTCAATAGTTGTTGATCAATATTCTGTCATGATACCCACTGTCCATTTATTCAGTAGGCTAGGCTGGACTTTGGTAAGTCAAAGGCAACTGCTATTGCTGTGATTGAAGGATAGTTGCCTTTGCAAAAGGCTGTAATTGCTTTTGTAAACAGCTTTTCTCAAATGTCTTGAGGGCAGCTCTTTACTTGAGGCATCTTGTGGTTATGAGAAGGTATTTGCTTTCAATTAAAAAGTGTTCAGAGTATCTTGGGTAACTTTATACAATTTTCAGCTTATGTTAGAAAAAATGACCAATTTACCCCGCTTTCAGCCTCAAATCACTCCTCTACACATCATATTTTCTCCTCCTTGGACTCAGATGGTAACAACCAATCCCAAAACCCTCTTCATGCATCTCACTCTCTTGTTCTAATTTGATTGGTATGTATCTACCCCGCATTCCTCCACTCATACCTTAATCAATCTATTTTAAGTACTGGTACATGTTCCATGGAACAGGAATAGGTACCACCCCCCTACCCAGGCCACATTTGAATTCCCCTCTTTCAGAGCTCTGTTTTAGTGTACTTTTCAAGTCTCTGGCTTCAATATTGGGTGGTCTACTGAATAAGAGCGACAGTTGACATGGGGGTTGTTGGCCGTCCCGCATCCATGTGTCGTCCCGCTTGGCGGTGCCGTACGTTAGGGCATACCGCAATTAAATATAGCATGGTCGCGAAGCCGTGAGAAGAATGGAGAGGAGATGAGGAAAGTCAAATGGGGCCTAGCGATGAAGGGAGTGGGGGAGGGGCTAGGAGGGAAGCTGGATGAAAAACAGACTACTCTGCACGGAGGATAAGCACTGAATCCAGCACAAAGAGCCAATGGTTGAGCTGTGAGGAAAACCTGAATGGACGATAAGTTCAAAATCTTGCCTTTTCCTAGGGCCACTGACGGCTCCATCCTCGCGAAGTTAACAAATTCCGAAGATGCAAGAACAGTTGCAATAAAAACAGAGGAGGCAACTTACTGCAGGCTTCCCCTGATTCTCACGTTCTAACACAGATATCATATGCCTCGGTAAGATAATTTCTAACAGCAGAGAACAGCAAACATATATAAAAATCCACTGTTGTCTCCCCCAAGTAAGCAAATATAATGAACAGCACTCCTTCCCATAACCCACCCCAGACCTCTAACCTATCACACATTCAGTATGATAAGAAATAAAATATTCGCTTAAATATGAGCCACATTACACACTTAGCCCCAGACTAGCTCTTGAGAACGCAAAGGTAATGCCCCCGCCAGGGAAAATATGCTATTAAACTATGTTCAGATAAAAACTTACTGTAGAGTCAATTATCATCCGCAGTGGGGGCGAGGATAGTAAAAGAGGTCCCCCAATAGGTCGGAGATTCGTTGGGTTACCCCGGGTTACCCCGGGCTCTCCACGGGGCCGGGTCGGATCCGGAGCACCAAAAAACAGGCACTCACTCTCTCGAGCTGACCACCCGCCGACGGAAACGGATACCCACGGTACTAATTGTTTATTGTTGATTCTTTAGTTCCCCCCTATGCTCTCAACTCCACATATCCACTGTACCGAGCTCTAGATGAATCGTAGAGAGAGGTCATTTCAAAGCCTGGTACGATAATTCTCACTCCTCCAACCCATCATCAGTAACACCGCCATCGTATAAACTCAAAAAAGCCGGACTGACACTAGTGACTAACGTGTGGGGTAAGCCTAGCCCCGCCACTACTAGCCACACTCTATACCCAATATTGGCCAGCCCCTACTCGTATGGTTTGCCCAGGCAGCCAGTGGAGCTCCCGTCAGTCGCTCTAGATCAGATGAACCCTAACCCTTCCCTTTCTCGTCCCATGGTGATTTCTCATGACTCCGCCCATGATACTCGAACTTTCAAGACGAAGGCCCAGTCCACCACAGTTTCTCATTTGCCTCCGATAACAAAATAATTTCGTATCATAACACTCCTCTTACTTTTGCTCCTTCAATATAGGATGATTTCGTCACCAAACACGTATACCCCTCCGCTCTCCTCAGTGCTCACGGGGCCACGTCTCCCACCCTCCATTTTTTTCACAGGTCTTATATCCCTTTCCCCAATCCCCCCCCTCCCCTCTTTACTCCTTTCCCTCATTCTATCATTAAACTCTTCCTAACTTTTATCTCAATAACTTCCCTCGCCCCAAAAGAGACTGTTTCAAAACTTGTCAAAAGTATTACTACAATCACCATGCGCCCACTCCGCTACCTGCTACTCTCTCTTGCGCTACTCCTCGCCGTGTCCCCCGAGCATATCGCTGCCAAACCGCTCGAGGCAAGAAGCTCCCCGGACACCAAGGTCGCCACAATACTCCCTTCCCTCATCATCCCAATTGCATCTTGCAACCCTCAAAAAGTCTTTCCTACCCAAGAGCATGGCGGAGTCTGGCTCAAACCCAGCCTGGAGGGGCCCAGGAGCCGACCCCAATGTGTCGGCAACGGCTTGATTTGCAAGATGAACGAGACCGCGTTATATAGTGAGTTCACAACGCCCCACCTAATTTAGCCGTTATTAAGAGTATGTGTGAAGTCCGTTTCCAGGTTCCATTCAACAGCGCAAGATATTGCGAGCTCGAATTCAACCTCCCTCATTCCGGTGATCGGAAGCAGTGGAGGGTTAGGGGAACCGGAATTCTAAATGTGTATAGCCTCGAAGAGCCGCTCAATCCTTACGGAGTTAATTGGGGTGTTCGGCCAAAGCGAGCGCCGAACACCCACCCTGGAAGACTAGGGAGTCCCTTGTATCTAATTGAGGTATACAGCTCTCGAAGACCTTTGCTTCCAACCCTAGGCTTTTCTAACAGCTATTCCGTCCAAGCATTCCATTCCCGAGAAAACCACGACGTGTACGGGGCCCCGACTAGAATGCAGAATGGGAACCTTCATGGACTTTGAGCTGTCAGCTCATCGCCCCGGGTACACCTTTTTCGGTTGGCAGCGTAAGTATTGATACATATCCTACGTCTTGATATTGCTTACACGTCTCAGAATTGGCGGAGCCCCCAACGGGTATTAGCCTTAGTATGTGGAGCTAGGTCCGTCAGTCAGAGATTGGGTTTGGCAGAAACATAGAAGCATTAGATATGAAGCCCGAAGTGTCTTGTCCAATATCTTCGGACTACTTCTTGTGACTTGCAGGCCGACTTCGGCCAAATCGCGGAGCTCCAGCAGCTAGAGGATATTGTATTAGTTGATAGCCTCCTGTGAATACAACATGGTTCCTTAGAATTACTATTAGTTGAATTCTTCACTTCGTATCTTGTGTTCCGTCGCCCCCTGTACCGTTGGGGGAGCTGTTTCTCGAGTTAGGACAACCGCGGGGGCGAGACCAAGACCAAACACGTCCCAACCACATGGCCGACACATTCCAGGAGATAGCAACTACCGTCGTACGGAAAATCGAAACCCTGACTACCATTGCTATTTTGTCACTACCTTACTCTTTTTCATCCAAACACAGAACCACCACCCCACAGCATCGCCACCTCTCCCAGAGGCCCACCATATACTTGTGAGTCTCAGCTAAGAAAATATATTATTCATCCTTCAACACAATACCGGAAGGATTATCATTACCAAAAAACTCCTCGCACCCGACCCTACCTGATCCACTAGGGATCAGTGGATATCTCATCACCCCCCCCCGGTTCTTGTTGTGTAGATAGGATCTCTATATAGGAGGCCAAATCCAACCCACCGGAGTGCTAGCAGCTGGACATTTTTCCCCCATTGATCGGAACAGGTTTGTACTCCCGCTTCGAGGCCGAAGGGCTGCTGAAGGGCCCCGGCCCTCGTTCAAATCTCAGATAGCATAATTCTGGGGTGCCGGGTATTTTACTATCCGCATGACCCTTCGTCAGGTTAGGTTAGGTTTGATCACGGGTGATAACGTAAGATATCTCTTAGGCTAGATGCGGTATGTAAGACACGACTGCTCACATAGGGCACCCAATACTAATTCACCCTCGGGGAGTTCTCGATTCGGTGAAACAAACTTCCGAACCTTTGTTTGTTAATTGTCTAAGCGGCATATGTATTCATGAACGTCAGCTAACCCACACCAAAGCAAGGCAATAGTAAAGCGAGAAGTTGATCAGAAACCTTATAGGGCGGAATCATTTATACAGGTATTCCCTTCACAATGCAGACAAAGAGTGAGTCATCACAAAACACTAGCCTACCCGTCCCCCTCAATAATCACACCCGCGAGGCTTGACACATATTTAGAGATCCAATGTCGCCACTTTGCACGGTTTCGTGAAACAGAGGTGTCAAAATCCATGAGTACGAGGGTACAATTGCAGGTTTTTGCTTACCAGTCCATTCGTGGGTGCTCCTTTGCTATGCAGCTCAGCTCACGACCATAAAATCCTCATTGGTCCCTGGGGAATCGCTTTAATCAACCCGGATGAGATAGTTATTGGAATTGAGCACAGAAGGAGTCCTTTCGTCAACCAAGCAATGACTTTCTATCAAACTTCATTATATATAAAAAACGCCCGAACATCCACCCAACGGGCGGTGGACAAGATGCAAAACGTTAAGGTGGGCGAAAGAAAGGTAGTCTGATGTGGCTAGTTGCGGATGTTGTGGGAGTAAAAAACGCACGCCGTACGAATCAGCTCACCCTTCCTCTATGCAATAGGAAATCGGACCCCCAGAAAAAAAAAACCCCCCCACCGCGACTACAGGTAAACCGTTTACAACGAATCCCAATACGCAGCTAAGCAAGAAAATTATATTCAGTGTGATCAAAATACTGCAGCATTCCCCAAGATAACCTGACTCAATCCCTGCCTAACGACTTTAGTAACTTGTGATGCTCTAACTCTCACTCTAGTATGTTGCTGCGATGACACATCAGAATCAAACAGTATCCCGTCCCGGCAATCATCCCCAGCTTCTCCAAAGAAAAGAAAAAGTTCAGAAATCTGTCCACTAAGTTTAGAAGTGTACGATATGGCAACCTCCTCAGATCTCCCAATATCAGCCCCCCTCGACCAAATCCCACAAATCCACCGCTCAATTGATAAAACCTTAGTTGAGCGTCAGTTTTCGGGCCTGAGCCTCCAGCGGAAGGATCTACTCCACTTGCTGGCTCAGGAGGTGCCTTTCCACCTTCTTTCTGTCCAATATTTTTCACAAATAACCTACCCTTGAGGGTGCAAACACTTTTGGCCCGCCCCTTGACCCGGAGGAGAAAACACATCATTCCCCCCTGTTCCGGGGAGGGCACAGCCCGATCCACCGCCTCAAGCGCCAGAGTATAAACCGGCGGTAGCAGTATTTCCAAATGTTTCAATTCTTTGCCCAATCTAGAGTTTAGTATTTCCAGCCCCCTCACAGATGCCAGAATAAAATCTTCCACCCAGCCCACCGTGTATTTCCCTGTAGCTATGCCTCCAAAAGCACGGGACATCCTTACACAATGAGTTTCTACAGCATCGATGTATGCCTTTAGTCTTCCTATAGGGATCCTCCGAGCTGGTGCGAATCTGTAGTATTTCCCTATCGCCTCGTGGCAATGGAGGTGCGCGCCCTGGAGGAATTCCTGGAGGGTCAGAGGTGGCTCTCCGGATAGTGAATATGCATACATTCTATTTATCCTAGTAGAAAAGGGGCTTATTGTTAGGGATGGGAGAACACTAGGGGATATGATTGGATGGTATCAAATAGTTTGTTGTGTCATAGCAGCTTCTAATGCTGTTTGGTTGCAAGCTTGGAAAGATGAATTGATACAGTGGCAATCCAATCTTCCGGTGAGAGTAAGGGCGGCTGGCTAGCTTGACAAAATTCAAATTTATATGTTCTTCGAAGGGGAAATGCCAAGTGAACAAGTTAAGGTCACAATGAGCTATCCATAGAATGTTCGCAATAGAAAACGCTCAGATCGTCATCAAGATGAGGGAATCGCTTGGCATCAGTTTGATCGTGGTCCTACCTTCTCATCAAGCACATATCGACAATACCTAGGACCCAATATCAATTCTTCCCCACCTTTCGATGACCCCCACGAGTACGTCCACCGTAGGGCCAACGATCGCCATAGAATATTTTCTCAAAAACAGGCCCCATGTTTCGGTGATTGTGGAAAGGACACGACATGAAGAAAAAAAAAGAAAGACTGCTCAGGCCCTCACGTAATATTATTCATCCATATATTTGGAAAGACAAGAATGAAACAGAAGAAAACACTCACTAACTTACAACTAAAAAGCCCCAAATATGACAGCACAAACATCGAAGGAAGTATAGTAGCAAAGGACAAGAAGAAAGTCGACTATACCACCGGGAAGGCTTCCGGCGAGTCTGGCCGGACGGCAGGTCCAATGCCCGGTGAGTGAGTGACACCTTTTCAACTCCAAACCATGGTGGGAAAACAGTTGAGCGGGTTATAGCTTATTAATCCACTGCATCCGATAGGGTTTTCAGGTTTAACATTGGTAACGAAGGAAACCGATATACCTAGCCCGTTTCGTTCATACCACCGATACCCCAGATCCCAAAGCCGATATTAAATTAACGCCTCAGAAATCTTTTACAAAGGGCCTAGTTCAGTTCACCCGACGAAGAGTGGGAAGAAACCTCACTTCTACCTTGGTTCGCCCCTTTTCATTTTCTCCTCCCCCACGAGCTTTACAGCAACTTGTAAGCACAATACGTTCGGGACTTCTATTGGCTACTCGCTTTAGATTGGTCTCTCCTATCGCCAAGGCCAATCCAACCACCCGTATCCGCCCCAAACTCCATGGCGTAAGGCCTAGAGTGAGAGTCAACGGCCATAATTCTCATATCATCGCCAGCCACCCCCAAACCGACACGGCCGACATACAGCCAATTATGCTTCTCTCATTCCCATTCACCGCCCGAGTGACTCGATCCTCAATACCACAAATTACTTAGGCCAACCTCAACTTCACCCGCTTCCTTCACTTCTAGGGCAGGATCCGATGGTCTAAGCCATAGATTGTCGCTTATGCAGACCAACTACCAACGATAAAAGCAGTAGCAGCTAGAGTTTCACGGTTCGAATTTGGCTTGAAAGCCGAGGTTGTCAGCTCTCGTTGGCGCCTCCCCAGTATTTCTTATGGCGGCGGCGGAGACGTTCAAGCATCATCTACCGGTCCCCTCTTGAGTCCGGCTGATCTAATCTCAGATTCCCGAGTTCCAGCTGAGTCGCTTATCGGTCTAGTGGTTACGGGAGCACATCTCAACCCTCAAGGGTCCAATACCAAAGGTGTGAGCCACCAGTGGTCACCCGTTTGATACGGCAGTTGTTTGTTAGCTGAGGTTGTCCGACTGGTTTATGTCAGAGCACAGCCCCACTTTCTGTGGCTGACAACATTCCTTTTTGCGTTAGTGAAAAAGCAACTAGACTGGTCTAGATATTACCAAGATTACGACAATTTCAATTCCAGCCTCGGTTAGCCCAAGTAGGGCTGTTTCCTGCACTTTACTGTAACTTACTAGTACAGATCAGATAGTGCATCCCCGCCCCATCAACCGTCAAACCGGTGGTTTCTTCCCACCTGGTGTCCCCACCCCCGCACCAAGCCCAAAAGCACAGACTCCCCTACCCATCCCTTCCCTCCCCGCATCACAATTTAATTATGCATAAAGGTTGAAACCTGGCTTCAGAACCCCCGTCGAAGTGTCCTCGTAATGAGGTGACGTTTGCGAACACAATCGCCATTGCATACCGCCAAATTCAGCTTTTCTGCTTGGATATGGGTGTTATGCGATGGGGGTCGTGTTGACAATGTCACCCCATTACGAGTATAATCTACTCCCGCCCCCCCCCCCCCCCCCACCCCACCGCCCCCACCCCTGTTCCCCTCGTTTACAACGCGCATCAGCCCGGAAAGCATATTGTTCTGATGATGCTACTCGGCAGGAAGCAACCCCCAACCCCACTCGGGACCACCAAAGGCCTCCAAATGCCTCAAAAGTCCCTCTTTCACGTGCCTTGAAATGACTATAACAAGGATTCCTTGGGGAGTCATTTGCAGGAGATGTGCTACGGTAAGGGGGCACACGAGTTATCAGGGTTACCCGATATCACATATGTAAAGCTTTGTTATGCGGCTCCGTTTTTCGTGAGCCCTCATGGAGCCCGAAATTGGCTGGGGTTACCCCACGGGAGGTTTATCCCTACCCGTGATCACGGGCCATCACTCGAACATTGAGACCAGAGACCGAGAAGGTCCCTGTGGGGGCCCTACTCGGCCCCTTTGGTGTTAGCTCAGGTTCCGAAAGGCTCCTGTGCATGAAGGCACACTTGTGGTACCGTATAGCCGGTCGACTCACCATTCAGTAGAGAAGATTCGCGCCGTACCCGCCCTTCGCCTAGCTGCGCCTATCACACCAGGCCAGTGCCTTTCTCCAAACCCGCTAATTCCACCGACCGTAACAATTGCTTCCTCAAGTTATGTCCCCAGCTGCCTTTCATCGACCGGTTTCATATGGGATTTACACAGCATAATCTGTCCAAAACTACTACACATATCCGGTTCACCCATCGCAAGCTACCCCGCCCAACCACCCATATAGAAGGCTTTCCAAGGCGAGGGCTTGCAAGCTATCGGGCTAGCCACATAAGAGCACAGAGCGCAGCCGACGTATTCCGAATCGGGCCGATTGAGAAATCCGATACGAACCATTCACCAGAGTACCCCCCATATTTTTTTATCCATAGATGCCCAGACCACGCTGAAATCGTTGGCACTGGTGTAATATATACACCCGTTCCAGTTATAGGTCCCTAAGGTTCTATACCTCAACGAGTCGCAATACACTGCTGCAGGATCAACCTATACTAGGCCCCGTAACACCAGACCGGGCTAGATCAGGAAGCGAGAAAACAACCATTACAAAACGACTGGGTAAGTGTGGCGGTCCACGTCGACTCGAGTACAGATCCCATACTTTATGTAAACCCAAGGTAAACACTTTTCTCCATTCACTCACGCGCAGAGCCATTTTTCCAGGGGTGATACCGGTATCTCCCGGGAAAAAGTACAATACAGGTGGTTCAGAGGCGGAATTCAACTGTGTAACAAATCCGTATCATAACATCGGGACCCAGTTAGTAGGGGACAGGAAAGCGTCATTTCTCTGCTCGCGAAGGCACCACCCTTACTACAATTTATTACAATCTTGGATTAAGCTACTAGGATTTACTCATCTAAGGCCACAACCTCCCCCCCACCCCACCTCACCATGGTACATGCCATCATCCCGCAGTCCCAAAGCCGTCGACCGCAAGACTCACATCTTTCAGAGCGATCAAGCAGGTTTTCGTTCCCGGGAAAGTCATTTCCTTCCAGGGATAGTACATCAGGGTCTATTCCCCGCTCAAGTTCCAAATTCCGACTCGACCTACACAGCACGACCGGATTTCCGAAGTGAAATACGTACAGTATGACATACATCCAAAACCGTTTTAAAGAACCGGTACTAGTACAATAAGTCGAAAACCGGTAATTGAGCTTATAGCCAGCAAGTACCGGACGCCAGCCCGCAATTCCAAGGCTTCCGTAACACAACGAACCGTAAAGAATAACCAGGGGTACATTTCACATGCCACCATTCCCCTAAATATCTATCGGCCAATACGACCCTCGTGAAAAGAACCCGTAACCTACGGAATCACGTAACTTGCGGGGGGGGAGGGGTTGAAATCCGCCCGTACTACCGGTATCTGCATCACACCTCACAGGGTCCCCACTAATTCTGTTACTTCCATTGCTGCACAAATGCGACCATATGATTGAACGAACGGTACAGTACGAGCACTATATCGGTTTCCCATGTCCATAAAGACCCGGTTACGCAGATCTACCGTGCACAAATAGCCGTCCCGCGATGATCGATTTCCCCGGGCCTGTCGATGATCAGCTCCCGATACCGGCATCCAAATACGGTACCCAGTCTTCCCATCTTCGGCCTTTCGGGATTCCGCCATCACCGAATAGGTTAACCGAGGGGAGGGGGGGATGGAGGGATTGACCGACTCACCGTTACTCATCGCCCGCGGGGGGGAGTTCATTCCGTAGCGGACTAGTATTATAATCAAGATTCTCGGCAAATCAAAAAGTTTTTTTTTTCTTTTTAAGTCCTACCCGTGATGGAGGAGCCGGAACCGGGGAGCTGGGTACACGGTTCTCCATTCCAAGATGTGTTGTTGAACGGTACGGGCTGAGCGCATGAGTAATTATTCGAGAGTTTTTTTTCCTCCTTTTACTTCGCCGAGTGTATGATACAATTATAGAGGAGACGGAAGAGAAGGGGCAGAAAGAGAGGGGGGGAGAGGGGGGTTCTGGAATATTCAGAATCCGGGACGGTAGACACGAATCCACCATTGTGTTACCGTATATATACATCGTGGCAGTATCCCACATTACCGTCCGTACCCATCGATATCACGCGAAAAGGGATTTCAGCTGCTAAAATGAAAAAGGGCACCGGTATCATACCGCACCACGCTGAACTCAAGTACCGATATACATTGGCACAAGTCCACTACGACAGGTAGCCGGTGAATGCCGGGACCGTTCCAGCAGAACTGCATATATACGAGTACATTATGTGGCAAAAACATTTGTATATTGTTAGCATAGCGGGCATTTCGATATACTTGAAACGACGGAGGATGGGGGAGAGAGATGTTGCGCCCCGCTTCCACCAATAGAGCAAAGAGGAAAAAGCCCGCATATACAGTACTTGTACTGTCGAATGCAGTGCATCATCTTCACCCACCCGGAACCCTCCCCCACAGTCCGGAGACTGAAGACCGATTTGCGGACAGGGGGGAGAAGCGCTTAGTTGCTAATGCCATGGATAATCCCTGCCTTGTTTGCAAAATTATCTAATCAACTTCAAAATGCTAAGCCAGATCCAGCCTAGACCAGGAGGAATGCGACCCACGACAGCAACACGATTCATCACTTAAGTTACGGTGCTGGATGTGGCTAGCTACTGTAGCAATTGACCGCACGGGATTCACCACATTATATCTATCGAAGGCATACGATCACTACCGGATTCTGCGTCACGATGTCAACCTCAAACACCCATGCCACCGAAAATTTATACTGATGCACGGAAAAGTATCTCCCCGCACTTCCACCCCAGTTTCCAAACATGTGGGCATGGCTAGACTAGTAAGTAATTGCTCACAACACCGGGGGCTCGCTTGGGGGGGACTGGAGAACGCTGCCAAGGATTCGGAAGGCCATAATCTCCCTCGCTACGGTTCCGAGCAATCGAAAAAGAAAGAAACACGAAAAAAACGAAAAAAACTCTACTACTCGAGTAAACGGTGAGGTCAGGGTTCGACGTTTGCGACGGCATAAAGCTGGAGCGCATCCATGCGATACCCGACGCTACATCCGGGTGATGTGTCCATATATTCCGCTCTCATTTCAGGTGTGTGGCGGTGCAGGACTTTATGGATCGCCTGGAGGGGAGGCAGCAGGCAGGCAGGCAGACAGGCATGGAGAAGCGATCTGGGGGAGGCGAGGGCAAGGATGATTGATGAAACCCGTTTAGAAAAAGGAGGAGGTATCATAACTGAACGGAGAAATCAATCGTTGCCATTTTTTATTTCATTTTTTCTCTCATTCCTACGGTACTCCTATTTCATTATGTAAAGGTACAAGCGCCAAACCGTGATGCCGGGCTGGGGCTGTGGCCGGGGGGGGCACGATAGTAGTAATCACCGTTTCGCTTTAGAAAGATTCGACAATATGTTACCGCCAATATATCATCATACCTATTGTACACTACATTACATTACATTCCAATCCCGCGGCGGATAATTTAATCTACTCGAGTAATGCTCTCCTCCCCCCACACCCCCCCCTCCACCACTTACAGGCTTCCCGCCCTTCCGGTATCATACGGTATGCACCAGTTTTCTCTCTTCCCTATTTCGTTTCTCGAAGAGGAAGTCCTTCGAGATGAGAAAATCAGGGTAACCCGAACCTACCGTAGGATGTCATTCTGGCTGGCGCGTAGGATATGATATTATATAGATTGGCGACCCGACTTTTTTTTTTTTGCCTAAAGGCTGACACTAGCACCGTACTCAAGCGACTGGCTGACAGTGCTCGGTTTTTCCCAGCCACCACCCCCCCCCCCCGGCCTCCCGCCTTGTCTCGCTGAATAACTAACCACCGGTATCATACCGTAAGAAACATTTTGAAATCCAACCATCTCCGCAGCAGGGGTTAATCTCGGTTTCACTCACGATGGGTTCACAGCTGTTCGACGGCTTAACAGAATTGCGAAGACAGGTTAATGACATCCTTCATACAAGTATGAGTACAGTACACACATAATGGACGCTCAGGCGTTACAGCCTGGGGGAAACTACTAATCCTTCCCAGGAGCCTTTGACTCAGAAGAAATCCGGAGATTGCAGGGGTGGCGGAGATATAGTACGGTGCGGTGGTGGATTTCACGAGTTTTTTTTTTCTTGCGGTATTAATCATGCCTCCCTCTAACTTCCGAGGACCCGACAATGGTCTACCGCACGAGATGCGCTTTCGATCACAAGTTCGATCAGATGAGATATATGTGAGATGCAGAATTCGCTTGACCCGTATGCTGGCTGTGCCATCCTATATTAAGCGCTCTAAGGCTGGAGAACGAAGTGAAGGACATTTCCCACCGGCAGAGAAGAGCGGGCATTTGTTGGGTCAGTCAGTGGATGGGAACTGATTCAAAGGGATATAGCATGGATCGAGTGAAGATCTTCAGTTACAAGGCACTGGCAGTGCCCCCCCCCCGACCCTGTGCTGCTGTGATTCAACGAAATATATTAAGATTTCGGCAAGCCCGTGGGTCTACAGGAAACTACCGTATATTCTAGTATCCGTCTTCGTGATATGTCACTCGGTGTCCGAGATGCCGGGAGAAGCCCAACAACTTACGTCCCCCCTACTACGAGGTCAACCACCAGTCTCCCTGGGCGGTGCCGGGTGTCGCGGTATGCCAAGTGTCACGCTGCGCTGCGTGCGTGTGTGCGCGAGTGTATTTTAGAAACCATGAGCAGGTCCGATGAAAGTATAACACGAAGCATCAAGGGGGACCTCAGGTTTGACGAGCTCGGGCCAACTTTTATGCGACTGCTACCCCGGAGTGGCCGTTGGTGCGGGTTGCCGTGTATCCGTGTGGCACACTTCTCTCCCACTCATCCGTGGGATGGAGAGGAGTTCCTGAACGCGCAGCATTTTCAAAAATGGATCCCCCTACCATCCACTGATGCCCGAGTAGCAAGGGCGGTCGGTGGTTGAGCGGTTCACAAGAAAAAAGGAGATTTCTCCCTCCCCCCCATCCTTCTCTTTTTTTTCTTTTTTTCCCCCCTCCCTTTTTGATACTTTCCCAAGTTAAGAACATCCACAATTTTGAGGTCCCAATCCTAATATAGAATATTATGGGCCCACTACAAATCATCGGGTCACTAATATCCTGCAGAGCTTTTGTGAACATTCCGCCCAAAGGTCGCAAAATCACTCGTCGTGGGCGGGAAATGCTGGTCCAACGTGTTGCTGCGTGATGTTCTAAATACAGCAAAGTCCGCCAGGGGGTGATCGCCGGGATCGATGGCGGGGAAGCGCTGTCGGATGCTTATTCAGGCAAGGTAGGGAACGTTGCCCTAACGGACTACACTCGAACACAGTACCAGTACATTACAGTACAGTACAGTACGGTACAGTAGTGTGCCGGGGAAGCCCACGATATCGGAAGCATGGCGCACGATGATGGCGATGGGCCCAGGACATTAGAGACGCATCGGCGCGTGGCTCATTTTAAGCCGCATGAACACGGCGCTCGGGTTCCGGAAGATATTTTCCAGGAAGGGAAATATTCAGCGAGAAGGTACCGCACAAAAGTACTAGTACACCATCAGGGAGAGTACAGTACAGTATTATACGAGCACAGTGCGGTATCATACAAGCACCGACCGCGGCGAGACAAGTACGCAAGCACAGAGGATAGTCGGAACCCGAAACCCTGCTACGTTGTCACGGGTGGATATATTCTACCACATCAATTGGCGAGTGAGACCTCAGCGGGAAGCAAGGAGATATGCATATCTCCGGTTTCCAACGTGGAGTTGGCGAACAAAGGCGAGATGAAGGGTTCGGCTAATGTTGGATAGTGGTAGGGTATGGCGGCAAGCTGTGTTTTGACGACCCAGACAATGGGGCTGCGTGATTATCGTATCCTCCCCCGGAATCAGTGTACTGTAATTACGAATGGGGCTTCACATGCCGGTACCGAGTTTTCGCCATCCAGCTGTGACTGGATGGGTGACTCCTTCATATCCGTCTCCTTGTAACTCGATATACGGGTGAGTGTACGATAGGGAACCGTACTGTACACGGAGTACCGTATCATACGGACCGTATCACGGTAGCATTCATTATAGGAACTTTTGAAACCCAGGATTGGCAATTAATAAATTTAATGTTCGCATCACAGAGATCTGTACCGCGCTCGGGTGGGGCAGTGTCTCCCGTAGGACAGAAGTACGGTATGTATCTGTTTGTTACAGCGCTCCGCGGTGGATGGTCAAATAGCACTAGTACAGGTACCAGTAAAATCTGGCGAAATCCACCATCTCCGTCTGTTTCCCTGATACAGTAAAAGATCGGCCAGCCAGGTGCGTTGGACCCCGCTAACCGGTATTCGAAATTCTGTTAACCTGCTGAACTAAACCCATAGTGGGATGACAGACGGCCGGAGATAGTGGATTCCACGAGGTTTTACGGGTAGGGCAATCCATACGCTACTCTACTGCATATTGGGGGGAGGGGAATTGACTCTAACGGAAGAAAACACTTGCCTGGTCTTCTGACGTCTGGTATGAGTCTTCTCAGAATCTAGGATTGGTGATAGCTCTTTTAAAGCGTGAAATTCGGACCTGATACCATCTTCTGCAGTGCCACTACCGGTATTGTCGAGCTGGTTGAATAAAGAGAATAATCGGCAAACACCCCCCCCCCCCCACCACACGGTTCATGACAAAGAGTCGCAGGGCTCCAAGGACAGTCACCGAGGGTAAGATAGGTCAAGTCCGTCGGGAAGACTTGGTAGGAGTGCAAACCCTGGAGTGCTGAGAAAGAACTGGTTGCGCCTAAATTAGAATAAGCATCTGGAATGGCACAGATTCGGGGTGGTCGGTAGCTTATTGTTTTAGGCGCGACGAACTTTGGTTATAGTCTCCCTCTCACCATATTTTTTTGATGAATCATCGCATCCCTCGATGGATTACCGGCACCTCCAATTACGGTAATTACGGGTGCAGTAGGGCGGCATCATGATTCGCTGCAATGATTGGAGCAGGAGCAAATTTCCTCCCTCAGGCTTGTGCCCGGGGGTGCGTGGTGTGTGGGAAACAAGGGTGAAATGGGGCCAAAAGCGAGCGAGGAAACGAATTTTTGGCGGAGGGGGGGGGCAGAAACATGTCAAGGCATGGCTGGAGGCGAGAAAACGAGCACAGAAAACATTTCAAGCCACGCGGGAGATTTCAGGAAGCAATCTCGGATTTGATGGAGAAACATCTGGTGGGAAGAATGGGAACATGCCGGGCATGGGAGAATGCTGCACCAGCACCGGCACTGGTACTCGTGCAGTGCCGGTAGGTCACTCCAGTACGATGGGTGCGAGTTTCAGAAGCGGGCGAAACGGCTGTGGGAATATCATACTGGCCCCGAATTTCCAGAATTTTTCCCAATCCGGACCTGTCCCGATCGTACTCGAGTACAGGGAGTGGCTCTTGTGCCTGAATTCTAAACACTACGACCGGGAGGGGGGAGAGAGCCTCTGCTTGGGATTTTTTGTCTCTATGCGATCTCTCTCGCGAGGCTGGTTCACCACACGCGAACACCCTTCCCTTCCTGCCCTTCTTCACGGCTCCGGTGCACTTTCCCTCCCTGCACCGGGCGACATTTCTAGCACGAAGCAAGGTAAGGAAGGGCATTCGTTCCTGTCTCTCGCCCTCCCCAGCCAATCAGAACTGTAGCGTAGGGCTGCAGCAGAGTTCAGGTCTCACATAATAGCCAATTCAAGCCCCTTCACTCCCTCCACCTTCGTCCCTCTTTTCTCTCACTCTCACGCGCTGCGTGCTGCTCGCCGAAATCCATAATTTGTGAGTTATTTTTGATTTACGCTGGAAATGGGTGGCTGTGGAAGAGCGGAGTGAACCGGAGCGAGCGGTCTGATGAGAGTGACGAGTGAGTTGGGCAGGTTACGAGGGAGAGAGAGAAGGAGGGAGAGATGCGTACAGTACTAGTACAGTACAGATGAGCAGGGTACGGCAATGTTTGTGCGATGAAATAGTGCAATCCGCATCGTGGAATACCGCGGCGTTTGACACGGTCGTGTGCGGCGAGCGAAAGCTTCCAATATTCACACGGTTTAGCTATAGAGGCCCTGAGGCCCTGAGGCCGCCGTGACCACTACCAAACGCCTGCCTTCATCATTATCGTTACCTCGATATTTCGAGGTGTCGATTATTAGTACAAGTACCATTTATTATCACTATTATTATTATTATTATCATTATTATTATTATTATTATTATTTCCTCCCTTATGCAGCCCGTTTGTTGGGCAAAAAATCCACTGGCGCCGGGAGATGCAGAATCTCATTCCGCCAATCTGACAACTCGCGATGCAACCGCACACCACCGCTCTCTCTCTCCTTGTTTGCTTACCGTATCCCCTCCATCGCAACCCCCGCTCCTTCTCATCCCACTCACTCCCCCCCCCTCTCTTGACAATCACCCGCTCACGAGATACCGGTACCCCAGCTGAGATCTAGCCATCGTGCATCAGCCCCATCCCTTGGGTTGTTCCGCGCAAACGCCCTATTCCTCTCGGAAGAGGAGTGGGATGGGGGCGATCGGGGATGAGGGCAGCGAGAAGCCGACACTTGAATCCAGGAGAACTGGTCCACTTCAGGGCTTACTGATGGTCTCACCCTCACATTCTCTCACTCACGATCAGGTTTAGGGGAAAGGTGCCGCAGTCTGCCTCGCGCTACAGTAACATCATCATACCTCGGTAGCTTCGAGCGAATACAGTCTGTCTATTGTACGGCACTGTGGTTTGCAGTCCTCGCTTACGTGCTGTTCTAGCATTGCCCAGCCAATTCAAGAAGCGACCAGCGGGTGTCATTTCGGTACCTGTTGCTTCTACAATGTTTTCTCATTGCAGCCTATGTGACAGCGAGGGACAGAGTCACCGACCAAAGCTGAATTCTAACTGAAAATAATAGGGAAAGGAAAAATTGCCGACGCGGGATAGGGCACTTTCCACTGGAGCCGTGGAGGGCAGCCCGACACAGGCAACAGACGATACAATGGAGTTACGGTACTAGGGAACAAGGCCTCCCTCCCCACCCATAACCCATCACCTACCCCCCCCCATCCGTCACTCATGTTTCCCTGATTTTAATTCCCCCTGCATTTTTCTTGATCCTGCCAGGCGGTGGACGGGAATTGGTTTTTGGTCCTGCATGTAGCGCATAGGCCATGCAGCAGCAGCACCAGGCTGCTGGCTCTTTTGCGTAACCCGTGTACGAATACTAACCATTCTGTGTATGTGTGTATTTCCCACGTTCGGCGGCCGAGACTGACCTTGTGGGCGAGCAAGAGGGGCGGAGGAGGATGGGATTCATCTCGTGGAGGTTGAGAGTGCTTTTGCAGCTTTGCCGTACGACTAACCGAAAAATCATGACGCCGACTGCTTGGTGGGCACCCGATGGTCTACATCTGACACCACTCGCTCTTTCCCGCCTCCATGGTTCTCTCCCACACCTCACTTCAACAGCCCCATACCCCCCCCCCCCCCCTTGCACGGGTACGGTACGGCGTTATTTGTCTCGCTCGGAAATTTTCCAGGATGGTTCTAACTTAGGGAAGGGGGGGTAGGGTAGGGTAGGCCGGCGCGGGCAGGGGGTGTGGACTGCGCCCGGGCCTGAGATCTTCTAAATACTTGAGTGGAAGGATGCAGGTTATAAGAACTGTCCTTAGACTCCCGGCCTGCAATATCTCTACAGTCATTAGCATATAACAGCTTCATCCCTCCCTCCCATCCACACTTCCATTCAACATCATCTACTTCGCCCCTAGCGTTCGCTATACACACTACTTACTGCTACACCACATTACAACTACTGTTACTACATCTCCACTCCGACTCACACTACAAGCTATACGCTTCTCCTCGTCGTCCACCCCTTCATCGGCTTTTCACACCTCACTGATTTTACGACTCTGCCTGCACACTCTGTCACGATGTGTATTCGCATCACCGAACGCTTTGCAGTCTGCAACTGCGTCTACTTCGTCCATGGGGTTGACCAGTGCCAGTCAGTAGGCCGCCAGGGGCACTCGGTGCAGGAGAAGACGGTCTTGGTCGGCTACGCGTGCGAGAACCACTCCCGTGGGACTGTGCCGTCATCTCACCTCGGTGTCCTCCCAGACTACACACCCGGCAGTAGCTCAGGATATTCCTACCGATAAAGACAGGAAGGATGATCACGGCGGGGCAAACGGACGGACATGGTTATCGGGACCTTTACGCAAGGAACTTTTACGAAACTGCATTTTACAATCGGGAGCATTGCATTGGATTTGGGAGTTGTCTTTTTTTTTACGGTGAACCACAAGAGCTCGCCGCCTGGGGCGAAAGAGCACGGATGGCGCGCACAACGATATCTCTTCGAGGACTTTACTCCGGCTTGGTCTAGGGAGCGGGAGTTCATAAGACGAACAAATGAGCAGGGATTGCATTTTAGCGGGTCGTTTCCTTTTTTTTTAACCTTCAATTTTTATTTTTTTCTTTCCTTTTCCTTTCTTCCGGGCGACTTGGTTTCTTCCCTTCTGCACCTCGGAGTTCAGGGCATTCGTTCAGGAGATGGCACGGGGCGTACCGGTTGGATATTGAGCATCATAATTGGATAGACGGCTACACGGAGTACGCGGGTTTCTTTTTTTCTTTTTCTTTTTCTTTTTCCCTCTCATTTCTGTAATCACATCCGGCTCGAATCGGAATATGGGGATTGGTGTCTTATCTTTTTTTGTTTCCTTCATACCGGTACATGGGCGTACGGAGTTTTTGGTTTTTGATTATCTTGCTATGATACCCTCTCGACTCAATTTTTCATTTATTATCTGGCTGGGGTACCTTATTGATAACATTAGATTAGATTGGGCTTGGGTTGGGGTTTTTTTCTGGTTTGGGTATATGGCGCATTTGTCGACTTTTAATTGTTAATGACCTCTCTCTGGCGGAGACGTCCAAGGTTTTTGTTAGTTTATTTCGATAATAAAGATATATGCATATCACGAGCCTTCTCGTTGTCCGAAGCAGAAACAGGCTTGAGGAGTGGGTGGGTAGGGGGCGAGTAGCATGAGCAGCGCTTTGGGAACTTTCACGGCATTGAAAAGGAAGAAAACTATCGTATGATACATTTGCATGAGGGCGCCAGGTCTAGCATGGACCTCGCGGCTTGGCCCTACTCGCACACTTGCTTCCTCAGTCCCGAAGCGTTTCGGCCATTGCGCTATATGAAATGCGGGACGTATTCATTATCGCTCTTCATTCATAGCCCTCTCTCTACCTTCTACACCGACAGCTTTCTCTTTTTCTCCCCCGACCCCTCCTCCACACTTCCTCACGGCAGTCGTAGCCTACGATGCAGCGAGCGAGTGAGCGTTCTACAGTTTTCCCCACTCGTATCGTATTGAGGGATGGCCGAACAGACGCAAAGAAGCCCTCAAGAACTTTTGATCCTCCTCCCTTTCCCTGTCTCAGGCAGCACACACACAACCCACTACCGGCAACCAACCAACCCCTTATCCATGAAACGCGATCTATCCGGCGGAAGGTGCAGGGAATGATTTTTTCATCCATTCTTTCTTCCCCCAGCTTCTATCATAAGTTTCCTGCAGTTGCGAAAGGGAGCCAGGTACTCTCGGATTTTTTTTTTTCGTCTTTTTTTCTTTAGAGCCTGATTGCGCAATATCATGGGCTTTCACCGGGGGCCGTACCGAAAACTTTTTGTTCTGGGGAATCGGATACCATGCGAATCCTGGAGCTCAATAGATTGCCAAATACTATTTGAGCAGAGAGCTCTGGACAAAGGATATTAAATTAAAATAAAGTTCTCAGCCATTCGTCCGGCGTGTTTCTCTTTTTTTCCCTCTCTCTCTTTTTTTTTCTTTTCTTTTCTACCCGCGACACTTTGGAAATCACCAATATCAGGCTTTTGGGTTTAGCTTTGATACTTTTCTCGCTTTTATGAGCAGCGCTGGACCTTGCCTTTTCCCCCACTGGGATGAATGGATGAACTCGGGATGTGGGGGGGCGGAGAGTCGCTATTATAGTAATATTGAATCGCATTGCCTCGCGGTCATAAATAATCACTCCGCGGCGTACCTTGCCGTAGCGTAACGGATGGGCACGGCTACTACGGTATGTGAACGAATGATAACTGGTGCATTGTGTGTGCTGGGGTAGGGTGCTGTGTAGTATCGGTACATATAGATATTGATTCGGGGTTGACATGTGCGCACATCTGTGCAATCAGAAGTGGAAGAGGGTTCAGGACCACGGGGGCTTTTCAGGTAAGTTGTACTCCTCAGAAGGCTTGTTTCCAGACATGATACAGTACCAGCTTGCGGTAATATACAGCACAATACGGTATCTTGGGACGACGGCAGATATAAACAACCACACGCTACAGCACCCGAGCCAAACCTTCCTTACTTCCCTCCTCCCTCCCTTCCTTCCTCGCCAGTGAAGTAGCAGTGGTAGTAATGATCCACCTTACTTACCGTATCTGTCTATCCATCCCCCCCCCCCCCGGTGCATACGGGACACGACACTACAAAAACTTCATCCGACAGCGCATTCGCTTCGCTTCGCAATCCGCCCATCCCTCCATCCCAACCGGCGCCAACACCGGAGATCATTTCTCTTCTAGAACCGGTCCCGGAAATTCGTTTTGACTTTTTTATGGAAAGCGGGGTTCCTGGGATTGGGGGGGTTTCTTTTGACACTTTTGGGCCGGGTGGCCGGGTGCTGTGCGACGCTCGAGTACCGTCCTGGTACTGTGGCTACAGGACTGTCACACCCCCGTTGTGTCCCGGATCTCGATGGTCTGGGTACTTTCCTCGCTGACCCGTATGAATCTTTGCGAGTTCCAAATTTCCTTACACCAGAGCCTGACCTGCTGCCCCGGGTCGCGAGCTGTACCGGGTAGCTGCGTGCGAATGTATGTCTGTTCTTGTGTAGCTAGAAGTAGCCTTTTTCTGGAATGGTCTTTTTCCTCGACCATTTTTTTCTCTCTCAGAATGGGGTGGCAGACAGAGGGGTGACCCGGGTGAGTTGCTATCATACTAGTATTGTAAAGGCCGGTGGAAGGAAATTAGGTTTTGGCTGGTTCGTTTCTTTTTTTCCCTTCAGATATTGTTTTGCCTTGGTGGGGGATCCGGCATAGGGCCCGTACCGCAGGCTAACTGCTGGAATCGCCGTTACAGCGGCGCTGCATCAGGATCGCAACCCCAATTTTCCATCATTACTTACACGAGTATGATACGCTACATAATTAATCACGGTAACCTGCTAACTATCTCCATGATAACACCCCATCAGCAAATCAGCCCTCCCAATTTCCAAAACGGCCCTTTGCCTCACGTGGAAGTGCAGACTCAACTCATTCCTTCCTTTTGCTCGCTCTCATCACATCCTCTCCCGTCCCATCACTTTTTCGACCTCGCCCCTGACACGACCGGGTTCCGGACATCGCTCCAGCCAGGATCATCGCGGTGTAGATTCCCGGGATAGGGGGGATCACCTCGAACCCCGTTTATGATACGGTACCTACGGTACATGGCATTTCTCTGTACGGCACCGTGCCGAAGCCCTCACTTGTTTCGTCCAAGTGGTAATTGCCAACCTGTGATTGGTGGCATGTCCGGCTTCCTTGATTGCTATATCATGCCACGGGCATATCATCATGGCGCTTTTACGAGTACCGTAGCCTGTTAAGCCGTCCGCCGTACGAGTACTGTAGTACTCGCACAGCGCTACACAATATCCATATGACAGGGTAAAGTTCAAGATCTTCTCTCGGGGAGTCGGGGACAAGTACGCTGTGATTTCCTTTTTTCCCATTTTTTTTTTGCCCCTACCGCATCATACCATATGCAAATCATTCTCTCCTACCGCGGCTGACCTCTTTTTATCCCATTTTTCTTTTCATTCTTTCTTCCCCCAAATTTGCTTCTTTTCCTTGTTTCGCGCTTTGTTCCTTTATGTGAGGGAATTAGAAGAAGGGAGAGGGGGTGGGCTGGAGAGCGGAAAGGTGGAACCCCCGAAAAACCACGGGGGATGGAAGAGTTTTGGAAGGGGTGGATTGTCCTACGGCACTACGGTGTACGAGTACTTGTACTGTAGGGTACGGCATCTTGCGGTTCTGTGCGCTGCTCGAGGTGACCACCACGGTCCGTGGGTTCCTGCGGTTTGTGGTGTTTTGTGAGTCTGGTGGCTGCTATGGTTCTAAGCGCACGTCGCCCCGGTGTGTTGGCAACGGGTACTGCACAGTACCGTACAGTGCAATGCAAGAATTCGTGACAATTCAGTACCCCCCACGACTTGCTTGCACGGATTTATAAAGTATCGGGACACCATGGCACTGATTGATACCGCCTTGGCACCAAAGCGTCCCAATACTTGATGAACCGGGCGGGTTGCGGGTGCCTTGTTGTGTGACTTTGGGATGGATGGACACGTTTTCCCCACGTGCTCGTAAAGTACTGTACTCGTACTCGAGTACCGTACTAACTATACCGTACTTTAACTCCTCCACAACGACTACCACCACGGACCCAGTCATCCATCCTACTTGTATGATACACCCGGTAACTTAGGGTTTCCTGCGCTGGCTTGCCCTAGCTCGCCCGTCACTCACTACCATTAGGGCTTGTGATCCGGCAACTATTCGTGCCGGTCCCGTGCTGGTACCTGCGTTCCCTACCCCTGGACCCTCCAACGCCGCGTAAACCTGGGGGCATAACCCCAAGTGCGCTCGATCGCTCGTCCGGTCGCTCGTTAGCATCGGTATGCCGGTATCGGCGATCTGGGCGTCTCGCGGCTATGCGGGGCTCCATAGTGCGGTTTGAGTTTGCTCGCTCTATTTGCGCTGGGGCATGGGGTCGGGGATGAAAGATTTTGCCTCCATCGTGGACTGCTCTGCACGAGCACTGCACTGCGTTCGAGTAATGTACCGTACTCGAGTACAGCGTCCTGCATAACGGGAGATGCCGCATCGGCAGTGGTGGGCGATACTCTATCTGGGATTTACACTGGGCACTTGATCGATCAATCACGCTCCGTTCCACGCGCAACAATAGTAAACTCGGTGGTCCTCGCCCGCCAGAATCCGGGTTACCAGGCGCCCCCCATCCAATCGCCTCTGCCGACTCGTTCTCTCTCCGGTCTTTCCGTCATCCGCTCCTCATCCGCTCCTGTATTCGTGTTCACGAACCGCGTCGGTAGCGATGGTGGCACCGTACCCCGGCCTATCGTATTGTACTTGTACTCGCACTAGTACAGTTCCGATACGGTACAATACAAGTGAACCCGCCGCCAACGTAAGACGCCACGGAATCTCCGGCGTCTATCCAATACAGGTACTAGTATCCCTCCCACGCACCCACCAAACCGGTCCACGTACCGGTACGGTACCCAGGGGTTCGGGCGAACCATTCCGTGCACGGGGGGGAAGGGGGGAGTGTACGGGTACTGTACCCACCGCGCTCGAGTGCCGGTATTGCAGGTACGGTACTCGTACACGTATAACAAGCACACGTGTGTCACGTTTTGATCGTCAGATTGGTCTGCAGGACCATACATCGGTATTCGCAGCGTGCTGTAGCGAAGGCCTGAGAAATTGTGGTTTTTCTGCGCTCGGGGCTGCCCTGCAGATGCCCCACCGGTATGGTGCCGGCACCTTAGAATCAACCCTCACGACAACCGAACTTTCCCAACTTTTCGGCGGGCAGCAACAACGTCACATACCATTATCTCACTTATTCCTTCAGTATAATCCTCCTGAAACATATAAAGAACACATTCACAGAGCAGATTTCACCCAAGGGGTGTGGTTCTTTCTATAACAGCTGTTAAAGCTGAGGCAAAATTTGGGCAGAGCAAGGAGGTTGGCACTTGTGTGTGAAAAGTGGGGTTTTTGCTGAGTAATACACCCACACATTGCCTAAAGCAGTATGGTCAGATACTACATTAGGACTAGTGCCCGGACCTGGATGGCACTGAGGGTCGATTCTAAGGTGCCGGCACCATACGGTATTGTAAGCAGGTGTTTGGAGTCCCAGGAGCGAGGGTCGACAGTGATGATGGCTTACGGGGGGGGCTTACCATGGTACCATGCCGTGCTGCGGTCGGTTCGGTTAGGGAATTTCCTGGTCGTTGATTCTGTTGGCCGGACGATTCACGACAGGGCCACTCTTTCTCCCTCTTCTCCTTTCTTGGGGGGTTACGGCACGCGCACGGGGTTTCGAATCTCATTCGTTCCCGGCTTGATGAACGATCCTGTCGTTGTGGTTAACACATGAAGGCTTGAGGGGGGTGGCTCTGGGTTGGTAGCCTCCGCGGACTTTTGAAATCAGCAGTTTTCAGGGAAACAGGTACCCTTTTGAGAGAGAGACAGAGCTCTTCTACAATACGTAGTATCATTGGTCCAGAGATTCTAACGGGACACCACTCGTTCTACGGATATCATGAGCGGCGAAGTGGGAATCACTACTCGTAGGCTCTCTCAGTTGCCATAAATTTATTATGGTGTGGATGATGGATAATAAGCCATGTCCAAGAAATGGTTTCTCGGATTCCCAAGGGGGTAACCAAATTGTGTGTTTTTCTTCTTCCTATGACCCACCGTTTCTCAAGAGGCGAGATGCGAGGCGGTGGGAGGATCCCTCTCACTTGCTACACCCATAGTATCGTTCTGGCGCCCGGGGGGGGTTCGTCATTGATCTTAGGATTAATAGGAGGGATGAACAGGTTTTGTCGTGGTGAAACGTTAATGTTACTGCGGTCTTTTATGCTAGCTGAACCTTGTATTGAGTTGGAGTATCGTTACAAGGACAAGAATGTACCATACAATACCGTCATGCGGGATCACATCGAGCAAGTCTGATATCCAGCAATGCATGATGTATGGTTTGTATGATACGTAATCAGCAAGGTGGACTTTCTTGGCTTGGCTTGGTGTTGATGCTCAAGTTGCGGGATGGGCTTGACGGAGAGCAGCAGCAGCCCACTGCGTATGTCGGTAGGTGGTTAACCATGATCCGGATTGGGAAGCCTACGGTAGATGAATAGTAAGAATCTCGACTGTACCGTACTGTACTGTGCTACGGCACAGATCTGATGCCGGGGGTTACTGTAACGGCGGACGGACGTTTTAATTTAAATCAAGCTTACCGATACCGTCCACAAATACCCTTGCATTAGATTACAAGTAAGGCACCAGCACAATTAACGCCGCCAACTTAAAACCTCCAATATTTCGACCAATGACGTGCCATAGAGCAGCCCAAGCGTATTTATAGCCCCCAAGAATGTGACTATAATACGGTACAATAGTAGTAACCCGCCGAGTTTCCTACCGTACAATACTGTGCTGCGCTCGAGTACCGTACCGTGCTAGCACATCACCAGTCAGGCCGCAAGGCACGGATCATCTCATCAGGAATACTTCCCATTACGAAGTGGAAAGTGAGGAATCACCGTACGAGTACTAGTACTGTGCTCTGCGCTACTTGTACCACCTGACCAAACTAAGCTTCCCGAACCACCGTACCGTACCGTACTGTGCTGTTAACTCTCCACCGCCGGAAATCACGGAATTTACGAAAAAAAAAAAATCACCCCTTACACTGGAATTGCCGTTTTTTATGCTTTTGTCCTCCCTCCCCCCCCCCCACTCTCATCTCAATCCCGAGTTACCGCTTGGGTACAGTACAGTACTCGTGCGACGGGGGAAGCCAGAAGCAAGCTGGCGGGCCGGGGGTCTCATCCTACTGTAACCCGGGTCCCAATCGGATGGTACAATTCACACGATATACTCACTCACACGTCTCGGGTATTCTCGGCGGTTGGTGGGGGTACGGGATTCACCTTTAGATTAGGGTTGAGTTGAGCTGAGCTGACTCGATACTGCCGGTATCCCGCCCAACAAAGCCAACGTTTCCCCCCCCCACCCCCGGCTTGCCACGCTACCGTATCCTGCACTGTATAAGCAATTGCGGGAAAGGGTTAGCTCCGTTATCCTGTTTCCTATTGCTTGAAACTAGTTGTGCTAATACGGTACTTGTACGGTACTGCAGTACCGGTACTAGCCACTAGTACAACGCCCCCCAACGGCCCGCAGGCGGAAGCTAGACCATAGGTAGCGCTACCCACCATCTCATGACACCACTCCTTATCTCCAGGTTCTGGGACAGAGGCTCCTGAGAAGGAATTAGCATTCCCCTGATACAGTATAGGAGTAGCCTATAGGATACGTTGGAACTTGTCGACCGGTATTTGCAATTCTGCTATCCCGTCAAATCTAAGCCCTCTCAGGATCCTCGACCTGGGGATCCGGAGATCTAAGCACTGTCAGAGGTAGCGGTAGGGTAAAACAAAAAAAAAAAAAAAAAAAAGGAAAAAGAAGCTTAGGGCCTGTTTGGATGAAATGGTCCCACTCCGTTGGCCCATACAAATGACCATTTCCTTCCTTTTCGAAGAGGCTGTTGCCAAAAGGCTGTTTGGCACACCTGCTATCAACCTTTCTGTTTCTATGGTTGACTGTTAGCAACAACCTTTTCCACCAGTCAAACCATTTCACAACGGAATGGTTGCCACTTCTTCCTATTTTACCAAACAGGCCTTTAGCTATTACCGGTGTTTGTTGATTAGATTAGAAAGATATCGTAAAGCACTATTTGGAGCATTTGACTCAGGCCAACCCCCTGCTGTGAGGCACTGTACCGTACCGTTAACCTGCACTATGATAGTACCCGAGTACCAGTATAGCTGCCTGAATATAGTATCATACCATACCGTACCGTACCAGCACAGTGCATGACCAGACGAGGGGGCGGTCGAAGCTCCGTTGACCCTGTTCTGTGTTACGCCGGGTATTACATGATACTCTGCGGGTTCTCTCGCGGCAGACGTACAGTTGTTGTAGTACGTAGGGCAACTGTACCGCTCCTTTGCTGTGTTGGCGCTTCCATTCTATTGTATTATTATTTTTTGTCACTGTCACGGCATAGCACTTTTGTTTCCCGAATTGCATCATATCATAGGAACATTGACTCGGTTCCCTATTTCCAATGTGCAATTCTGCGGAACGGGTGATAATGATAATGTACAGTATAGCGGTAAATATTATCATATCTACTTGTACAATATTATGCTTTATCTAGCGCAGATTTTTAACAAAGTTTCCTTTCCTCTGTGGGTTTCCGGGCGGCGGCCCTGCGTGTAGAGTAGTGTACCGTACAGTACAGTACTCGTACCGTACGCTTGCTGAATAGGGTCGCTTATCAAGCGGTCCGTCATTTCCTATAATAACCCGGCAGCAAACACGCGTCTCTGCTTCCCGATCGGGAAGAGTGCTGCCAAGATATTATTTGCAACAAGTTGGCCTTATACCTAGTTGGGTTGGCTGCTCCGTATGATGCAGACTTGAAATCAGCCTTGCTCCTGCTCAGGTTGATATTTTCAAAGCTCCCTCTGCAGATCTGTGGAGGTGGATTGAATATACCGGTATTTGCATAAGACCTTGAGTGTTAGGGTTGCGGTTGCTCAGCCCCATAGGTTTGGTTTGAGGTTGGCGAAATTCCGGGTGTCGATCCGCAAGAGGCTGGGAGTATACCGTATTGAAGGGAAGGCAGCGTCTACTCATAATAGTTACATCTAATACGGTGACCGTTTACGAGAAGGGCTTATTGTGCATGTTGTTCTCCCCGACATTCGGTTCCTACTGTCTTATACCCATCCAGTCACAGGCGTAATTCTAGCAGTTAAGACCTATCCAAGCGATGGCCGAGGTTGAATTTTTTTGTCGAGTCGTTGCATGGCTTGGAGTTCTCTGTAGCACAGTTGTGGTCTGCTTTTTCTTTTCTTTTTTTATTGTGGTGATCTCCTCAGGCTCAACATCACAGCTGCAGCGGGTCCCCGATACGGCTCTGCGTGTAGCGTACTCATGAATTCACACCGTGGGGCCAAAGGGTTTTTGTTCACTGAGTAGATATGATAGACATGCTGGGTATATATTGTGTAAAGGTGCTCTGCATTTTAACCCCTCTTTTTATGGAGGATTTTTTTCTTTTCCTGAACGGGTACAGTACAAGTACGAGTACAATGTAGTATCCCCAATTTTCGTTCAGCATTGATTTATTCATTCACGGAGTAGGCTAGTCAGGTATGTATGACACTCTCACCCTGCACGCTGTTACAAGAAGGAGCAACCGGATGGAGAAAGTTTATAACATGTGTATTTGAATAGATTTTCTTTCTTTCATCCCAATCACCTTTCCTCTCGGGTACGGTACGATAGTCGATAGGAGTACGGTGGATCGACAGACCAGACTGGATTACCTTTCGCTTCCCAGCTCTCGCTTGCTTGCTTAACTCTCACCTTTGTAATTCTGACCTCTAAGGGTTCGAGCGATCCTAGAGGCCATCGATTCTCATCGGTTATTAATCAACAACTAGCCAAAATTCAGCCCTATACGCTATCCTCAAGTCCCCTTCGCAACCGGTGCAATTCTCGCCCCACGAACAGGATGAGTCTCAGCCCGCAGTCTCGCAACTCGAATAATTTGCAACAGGACGACTCTTCGGGTCAGGCACGTATCTCCTGAGCATACACGAGACCTACTCACTCGGTCGGTAAGAGTCTCAAGGCTAACTCGGAACTGGGATGTATACAGGGAGAGCGACACTCTGCGAGGAATCCTGCGTGCGATTTGTGTCGTGAAAAGAAGGTATGCCACCACCAATCCCTCCTATGCACCCCCGCTACACACCCCGCACTGCCCCGGAGGAATAATCTACAGGTAGAAGAAGCTTATCGGAGAACCGTGAGGGCAAAGGTGCGATGCGGCCGCGAAAAACCCACCTGCCAGAACTGCCGAACGTGGAAGACGGCGTGCACCTATTCCGAGCGGCAGAAACGCGATAATGAGGCTTCCCGCACGTTGAGTTTCTCCCTTCTTTCGCTATGTGCACAAAGGAGGGCGACCCGGGGCTAACTGAGCTTGTGGGCGCAGTGCGCACCGTTTCGAAGAGGTGCACGACCGCCTGGACCGTATAGAAACCACAATGGCACGGTTGGTCGCTGCGCTTGAGTCCTCGAACTTGGCATCTGCACCTCCGCCAGCGTTCACTACAAAGACTATAATTTCGAGCCACCTCTCTCAATCACAATCCGGCCCTGGGACACCACAGACGCCACAGTCGAATAGCGGTGGTCTACTTGCTACGACGTACAAGATACCCGTACGGCGGGAGGTGCAGTACCTCGGCCCTTCATCCCTGATGACACTATCTTCGGAAGCTGGATCCCTTGCGGAGGAGCAGTTGCGGCTTAGTTCACCGCATCCGGACGGCGAGGCAAGCAGTGGTGTGCACCATCAACGCGGGACAAGAGATTCCGCGAGCATGTGTACGGCTGGGAATATTGGGGCCTCGGTAGAGAGTATGTTATCACGCCCGGAGCAGGCGGAGACTGTGGGCGCACTGAGGAAGCTCAGCTCTATATCTACCAATGTTGCATCCTGGTTTCCGTACTACGGGCACCGGGAGTTGAGGGCGGGAGCTGGGGGTGCGAATATGGGAATTCCCCCGAGGGACGTTGCCGAGGACCTTGTTGCTGGTATTTCCTTTTTCTGTTCCTCATCGGAGGACGCTCTGGCTGATTGGATGACAGAATACTTTAAGACTGTTCACGTTTGGTTCCCCATGTTCGAGCAGACACGGTTTGAAGAGGATCTGAATCGGTTCTACGAAGGGGATAGAAAGCTCACCGAAGATCGTGCGTGGCTGGTCTGCTTCAACAACGTGATGTTGTTTGGAATGTATAATAAGTGCACCTCACGAAAGGATGTTGATGCGACCATGGGACAGGGTTTCTTCCTCAATGCCTGGGCAGCGATAGATGACCTGGAGGTGTTCATGGCACCAAGGTTGCGGAATGTGCAGGCTCTCACTACTGGGGTGAGTATGCTACCGCACTTGTTATGTAGGCATCCGTGTTAACCGGTTTCAGGCTGTGGTTGCGATAGAGGTGTCCCGCCCGGGTCTCTGTTGGTCATTGGTGTCCGGTGCTGCAAGGCTCGCAACAGCGATTGGCCTGCACCGCCGCCCTCCGTCGCCCTGTCCGTTCTCCAAAGTAGAGTTAGAAGAGCGAAAGGCAATTTTCTGGAACGTGTACATCCTGGACAAGTGCCTATCCTTAACGTTCGGACGATCGACCAGCCTTCCAGACTTTGATTGCGATACCGAGCTGCCCGAGGGCGATGGGAAGGCAGGATACTTTCTGAACTTTATCGCCTTGATCAAATTAGCCAAAATCCAAAGCAACATATACATGCGTTTGTACTCCGCGGCGGCAACACGACAGGAGACAGCGGAGAAGGAGAAAGCGATATTGGAATTGGATTTGGAACTGCGTGCCTGGTGGACTCAATCTCGGGCGGTATTTGACACCGCCGGATCCTCGGACGGGGCGGTGAGCGAGAACGGACCGTCCGCGCCGTTAGCTATCTTCTCGAGACTGGAGTTGAAATTTAGCTACCTCTGCAGCCTCACCCTCGTCCACCGCATGGCACGCCCAGACATGGCAATCTGGGCGAAAAGTGACAACCTCTGCCTAGAGAGCGCAAGAGACAGCATCCGCATCATAAACGACGTTGTGGAATGTAATCTCGACGTGGCCAATAGCGGAATGATAATCTGGTACCCCCCCCACCTCCCCCTTTTGACCGTCCCCCACCCTGATCTAATTATTAATTGCACCAGGCTCTTCCAGTACTACCCCTTCACATCCTTTTTCATCCTATTCTCCGCCGTGATTAGAAATCCCACCGCTGCGACATCAAAAACCGTTGACTTCCAATTGATGAAGAGCCTGGTCTCCTACCTCTCCCGCATGCAGGAAAAGTCCGAAGGCGCGGCAAAGTTGCTGCAGATCGCTTCGGCATTCACTCATGTAGCGGGGACCTTTTTAAAAAACTACGGAAAGTTAGAGCTCGCGCGGGAACACGCAGGGAAGCGAAAGCGCACCTCGGCGAGGGAAGACATACCCAGCATCTCACCACCACACCAGTACCACCGCCACGGCGCAGGAGAAGAGGCCTGGCTGGAGCCCGGTGGCCGTGACAACACCCACGCCTTCCGCGAAGCTTTCGGGAAAGGTTTCTACGGCACAGCGGGCTTCCCATCCGAGTCTGTCGAGCAGGTATTTCCTGCCCCACCCCAGCCATCACAACCCATCCCTTCCCACTCGCGCTCGCACTCAAACTCAAACACCGAATCCCCACCATTGGGCCTGGATGATTTACCGACTGTGGACCTCCACGCCGCAAACTTCCTCCGCTGGCCCTCGACTGACGGAATGAACTATGAACCTGCTGCCACCCCCGCTGCGGCGCCGTATCCGGACCATGCATTCTCCTCCGCGCCGGAGACTAGCGCTGCGCCTGCTGCGTTCGACTTGGACCTTGAAACGCTCATGGCGGAGCCCGAGGGGTTTCAATTGCAGATGGAGCAGGCCGCTATGAGGGGTCCGTTGGACTTTGACTGGTTTAGTTGGGATGGGCAATTTAGTTGATTTTTTTGATTTTTTTTTGCATTCTTCTTGGTGTTTATTAGGGGGATTGGTGGGAGGGCTTGAGTTGATAATGTGTTGTCGTGGGTACCTCTCGAAAGTCCGGGCCGAGAAAGACCGGGGGACCGGAGGCCGGACGCGGGCTTGGCAGTGGGGTGTAATGTGCACTCCGTATCTATCATGCACGTGTACAGTCACTCGGTAGAAAGCCCCGGTGGAACGGACTTCCTCTTTGACGGAAATTTCAGATTATGATGGCCAAGGGGAAGAGGCATGAGTGGTGCACAATTGGGGTCTGTCTATCTGTGTGGTGGGGGGGGGGGGGGAGAAGCCCATTGAGCATCCAAGCAGGAACACAATTCATTTTCACCAAGGCTCTCGCCGAGTGGGCTTAGCCCACATCTTAGTGGATAGGACTGCTCTCGGCCCATATATTTCTCCTTGGTCACTTTTTGCATTTCTACCAGCGTTCTGTTTCCCTCATGTTTCACCTGAAAATCTGCAATAGATGTTTTTGGTATTTTGCTCGTTTTTTTTTTTCTTTTTTCCTTTTGTCACTTGTATGTGCAGCATTTGTGGCAGGGCAGTGAGGTTCGTATCGACCCAACACGTTGCCCGTACTCGTACAACACTCTACTATACTAGTGCCAGTACTGTACTGTACAGTACCATGTCCGGGTGGGCTTGGGCATTTATTACTCGGTTTCGGAAATCCCGGACGGTGCGTGTGTGAGTTATGCGATGTAGCTAGAGTTCGTATTGTACAAGTAGTGTGAAGTGGAACTGGCGATGAAAAGTTCTCGGTCACTGCCGGGCCGGGTGTTGTGTAAAAAAATTATAGTGGCATATCGTAAAAAGTGGTGACTTGGCTTGCGATCACGAGCTTGCTACGGTACCCCTACTCGCGGATCTAGAGTACTGTACCGGGAATGGGAAATTCGTAATCTTGCCTGGCACCCCCTCCACCACACGTAAAGCGGAAATGCCAGGGCTTCCTGGTGCCCATCAGACTAAGAGGTGTTGCTTGTACTGTACGGGTACTTGTGGATACCGGTGGGAGAGTAACTCGGCCAAAACAAAACAAAAAAACAAAAAAAAGAGAGGGAATGCGGAAATCTCGATTCCCTTTCAGCGATGCTCCCAATACTGTACTTGCCCCTCTCAAAAGTATCCGGAAATCGGACTTGGCTTGGCGGCTATCGTCCTCTTCGGTTCAACTATGATATGTACTCAAATACAAGTAAAAGAATCAGGACGGTAAATTAGGGCAAATGCTCGAGGAGCACTGTCAGAGGTTCTGCCGCATTTTTTTCTACTCACTCTGGCACCCGATGGGGGGAGGGAAATAATGCGGTCGCCCGTGCTGCCAAGCCATTTACCCGATTTCCGGATACTTTTGAGAACGGCAGGTAGTCTCTTATGATAGACCCATACCTTTTTTATAATTTTATCTTTTCACTCCCTTTACCGGTATTTTCCTTTCCCACGTGTAAATTGTCCACCCCCGGCATTCTAGAAAGTTCCCTGGTGAAAAAGGGTCGGTGGTACAGTACATGTACATGTACAGTACCGGTACTCGGGTACAAGTATTTTGGTATGGTACGGGGATCTTTTGCTGGTGTTACAGTGCCAGTACAAGTACATAAATTTGTGGGCGGCTGTTTAGTCAGGCAGATGGCTAAATTTAACCATGGTATCCCTTCTCGTCGGGCCAACGGAAGGAAAGGAAAGCTGGTTGTGGTATGTTCTGTAGGACAGTACTACGCGTATAATGTTGTATCAGAATACATCCGAGACGAGTCACGGGCAAGCAGCTGAATGTGCGAATGCCCCCCTTGAGAATTTCCGCTACGGAGAGGACAAGGCATTATTCGGTGCGGGGCTGGAGGTCTGTTAGCAGAGATCGCAACAGGGAGTGGGCCATGATCTGTGGTTCAATTCGTTCCTATGACGGTTTCTTGCGCGGGCATTTAGCGGGAGGGTCGGGACCGGTTCCAATTTGTTCTTCTAACGTCTTGGAGCTTGGGGTAGACTTATCATACCGGCATGTCTCCAGGAGGTATGATACCCCCCCCGCAGCTGCCCGGCACGATATGGCAATCCTCTGATATTCACAATTAGATGATACCAATACAGCAGAACAAAGACTATATTAATGTCTTTCTAGTCACGTGGAGCGCGCAGGAGGTCCTCGAGTGGCAGCTGGTCTGGGTTGTGGGGCATGAGGAACGGTGATGGAAATCCAAAAATACTTTCTCTGCCAGGCGGGTATTCCCGGCCCCTCCGTGGCCTCTATTTCCATAGCTTGCAACTTTGCCAGCTCTGGTTAGTCACGTGTTGGCATCCCGCGGTTTCCTATGCACCTCATCGGTGCCTCGTAGTCCCCAGTTGACTCCTGTTTCACAAGTCAAGTCTCTTCGGGCTCTCTTAGTAACCCCCAGCCACATTGTTACCGTATTTTCCCCGTGCACATCTCCCCCAACTGTTTACGAACAAACTCCCAGCCCTTTTTTATCTTTCTCTCTCGCGGGCCTTTCTTTTCCCCCTGGCCAAGGGCAGCAAACGAAGCCCCAATCCTCCTCCCCCTGCATCGAACACTACCGTTAACGTACAGGGGTCATGAGATATGGTTCGATGCCAACTTCCGGGGGATCACCTCTAGTGACTGCTGCACCACTGCGGCGCCTAGAGGCGTTGGCTGACTAAGCCTTTAGGAATTAGTGCTGAAACAGATCAATCAATAGTCTTTGCTCCGCATTCTGTACCTTACTGGGTTCCTGTAGATCTTTATTAGGAGTTTGCAGAGTTTACCGGGGACCCTTACATAGGATTGATTGACTGCTGGCGGTTGGTTGGTTGCTAGGGATTAGACGGAATCCCATATCCTGGGTCTTCTCCGATGGCTCTACCCGGTACTTACTCTAGTGATCGTATGACATATGATATCATAGTACTATATAGAAGTTGAAAGCAATATCTACCCTAAACAATTGGAGATCCCCCTTAAAAATATTCCCTGACAATGTCATGATACTTGCATATTTCTAGCATTCCCGGATGCGGAACCCAGCGGGGTGCTGTCCCGCCTCCCCCACTAGGGTAGCGAAAAAAGAAAAACAAACACACAGTTTATTGGAAATTTCTCATGTGGCGGGTTCCTCACTCAGGTGGGAAATTGGATTCCTAACATCACCTGTTCGTAAATCACTCACCAATTGCTATCAGGACCGGCCGGTAGCCGCCTCCCTTTTTTAGGCTTTGGGAGAGATACCCTCTGCTCAAGGGATTTCGTATCGGGACTGCAGATCCTGTATTCCCGTGTTTTTAATATCTGACTTGGCCGGCGGTACGCTCATTGATCGGTGAACAAACCTACTCCCCCTTTTTGGAACTTCCCTTAGAAGCTTGTCTCCTGTGCTCGCTATCCCCCTGTAGCACCACCAATCAATCTTTAGTCTTTTGAAACACGCCTCTAAGATGGGGGAGGGGAGGGGTGGCAAACCTTTTCCAATACCTAAACCTAAAATCGCTGTTCATCGGACGTTTTAATATCAGACTACATACCTCCGCTCGGCAGGGGGAATTGCCAGCCTTCTCTATTAGCGTAGTACATTATTGGCCGGCTCATAAACTATCAGGCCATCAGAATTGATCGGTTTAAAATCTTTCCCCAGAGTTTTTGGCTGTGATCCTGGTTTTTCAGAGGGGTGACAAATTATCTAGTATTGATCATTTTTAGTTGGCACTACTCTCACAACCTAGAACGCTGATGCTTATAGAAAGAAAAAAGTAAAATCAAGAATGGATTCCGGGTTTTTGGGGTATAAAGTTTGTCAGATTCTGTGCTGGGTTACGCGCATGTATGAATGAATGAATGTCTTCGAGTACAGTTACTCTTGTATCCGCATTTCTACAAGATCCCCCGGCAGCAGTTATATCTTCGGGGCATGGCCTCGATCTGCGATAGCTAGTCAGCTAGTCGTTGACGGCCAGACCTTCTAGGCACGGGCTGGCTGACTGAGTGACTACCCAATTATGAATGCTAGTATGTCGTATCCTCCGTAGCCTTAGTGTAACTGATGTCCGGCAATCATAGTTAGAGAGCCAATATGAAAGTCTCCTGGAGCATTTATCCACACTTCCTCAATACCACTGACCGGTACCTATTGAACGCGGAGAAACTGGGCAGTCATATTCACTGCTGCGGGGGGACACAGTGCCTTGTCACCCCATAGATTTACCCCAAGACATGCCAATTCCACTCCCCTCCTCTCCTCCTCAGGATTTGATCCGTAACTCAGCCCCCACTACAACTCCGAAGCCAATGGCCTCCTAGCAGGGTGAATGTTATCATAGGTTGGCCTGAACCTCACTTGTGAGTGCTATGACCGCCCAACAGAGTTCCTTAACCTGACTCATCGGCAATCTACATCATGTCCCCGAACCTTCTTCCAGGTAACCCGATCGCTATCATTACAGGAGCGGGCGGGACGCCACTCCAGATCTCTACATAATCACCCTCCGGGAAGCCAGTCCTTCAAATCACGCCATTCCATGGGTAGAACCCGGAATTTGACTGGAGCTAAGCTCCAGGAATCGGCTCACTTTCCCCTGAATAAAGTAAAACAAAATATATCCGTCTATTCATACCGGGTGATATTGCCACCTACGGATAGGTTCCAGGTTCTCTAGGCTGGGTTCTCGTTTTTCTCCTTTGTTTTTTTTCTTTGCGTCGTGAGAAACTGTCCGTGTTTGAAGAAGGGGCATTGAAGCCTAATGAAAGAACTAAAGGATGGAGCGATGGATGAAAGCAGAATCACCATAAGGCAAGAACACCTGAATATAGAAAGGTGGTGAGCTAGGCTATTGATGGAGATGCTTGCTAAGGGCAGATAAAGGGAGGGAGGGAGGGGTGTCACTGTATAGCCAACAACTCTAGGGACCAAATGAAGCATGACAAACCCTAAAGAAGCACGTTCCTCAGCAATCCCAAACCACCCAGAACCGTGAAACCAAGATCCTATGCGTGATGCGGGCCGGTATGATATAAAGGGCAAACCATACTAAACGAATTACCCTATGTCGTGCTTCATGGGATGTGGACGGCAAGTTAGGCCGTGTACCCGATACCTAATGCCCAATGGGAACGGACATGATATGATATTAACAAAAGAAGCCCAGCACCGATATTATATGCCTGTGGGTATGGGATGTGAGGACGGTGTTCCGCTACCGTGAACCTAACCACTGCGCACCCCTTGCTCATGTGCCCTATCACCGCACACAGGTGTCTTAATCCTATGGTGTTAGCACTCCGAGAAAAGAAAAGAAAAGAAAAAAAATTCTACATCCATAACTATTGGTATCACAAAGGGGGCTAGCATCCGAGCCCTTCTCCTCCCGTTCTTTCAAATACATTAAAAGAAAGAAAGAAAAGCAAGTAACGCTCCCATCCCCTACCTCAAGACAGCCATCCGTTCCATCCGTTCCATCACATAATATCACTCGCTCTCTCGGTCTTGGAACTTGTCGGAAGCGTTACTGCAATAGGATGAGTGGCATGGAAATGTTGGGCCATTCGGGACTTGCAGAACTAGGAAATGACTGGAGTCATATTTGTGTATATTCATGCCAACAATTGCTATAAGTAAGGCAATCTGAGGCGTATCTGTAGAACAATAAGAACAACCATCTTTCTCTTTCTCTCAGTTTTCGATCGGTCCCATCACTTTGCACTCCAACAGAACCTGCTGGTTGGGTTGTGTGTGTGGAGACCAAAGAGAAAGAAAAGGACCAAGGAATATGGCGGGAGATAGATAATTGTAGATGAATTTACTTTTCTCCTTGTCCTATAGCTGGGCACGCTAGATACAACCATACTTACTTACAGGTGCAGGGAACGGCCAGCCGTGAGATGTGTTATGGATACTCTGAGGTGAGCACCCATCCGTTGTATCGGGACAATCTTTGCCGTGGAAATAGCGAAACGGTGCTAATATTTTATTCAACTTGCGAGAATTGGGGGATGCGTATGTACCTCCGTAAGCATCAAGGAGGGAGGACCGTGGCTGGTGGCACCACATTTTCCGGCGGCTGTGGAGAAAGCGAGGTTTGTCTGTTTAACCCATTCCTCTCTCCCGTCTGCTATCATACGAGAGGTGCGGTCGGTTTTGGCAATACCTTTGTGCCAGCTTAAACCTGGATTGTGAACAGAGATGAGGGAGAAATTGTGAGATACAGATGTCCACACACATTATACAGGGATTTCCAAGCGTGGAGATGTTTGATCATCGCCGGGGAACGTGGTGTCGGAAGGGGGGGGGGGGGAAGAGCGGTGAGTTCATCATCCGCACCCCTGTTGGAACCGGAATTGAAATTCACCGTTGCCGTGGGTCACAATTAGAATCCAGAATTTCCTATATTCTGCACTGTCGTGGGTGGATAGACGGTAGCTGTTTTTGTCTCTACGACTAGTGAATTTCTAGGTCGGGGGAGTTTTGCCCCTCTCGACTTCCTACACTGCAGTCTCGGACAAGTTACCCCGTGGATGAGAAGCGTTGAAGAAGAACGAAAAAAAGGTTCACGTTGTGAACTTTAAAAATCCTTGCTATCGTACCACCAGTACCCCTCGCGGTTGTACAAGATACCGGCCGGTACGGTGCTACGCTCAACTTTAATTCTGGATTCTTGTCGGGTAGTCTTCAGGGATCTCTAAACCTAGCATGTGATCAAACCCGGATATGATGTCTGAGGTGGCGCCTGTACAAGTAGTCTCCTAGTGGAGGATTGGGTTTATCCCCGCAGTTTACTATAGTGTACATGGGGGTTGAGATGAGGGGTAGGGCCGACAGAGGGAGGGAGGGGTGTGAATCATCCGGTAGAGGGCAGAATAAACGAATATATTGGAAAAAAAACATTTTTGTTGTGAGAGGCTGACAAATTTCATCTTGGGCCAGGGAGGCCGCCCGTATAGGAGGCGATTGATAAGAGGAGAAGCAGGAATAAAGCTTTTGGAGGGAGCGATTGAAGTATCTTGAGGGGGAGCTGTATGTTTGTGAAGCGGTGAATGGTTTCCGGGCATTTAGAGGCTACTGTTAGGGTCTGTTTGGACACGACCGTTCCGTTCGCCCATACAAATGACCGTTCGCTAACGGAACCGTAAGGTAATTTGTATTGGTGAACCAAACAAAACGGTTGTGTCCAAATATACCCTTAGATTGGTAGTTGATCATCTTAGTTGAATACACATGGGTATGATCAAGGTCTCATTAAGTTCATCTTCTGAAAAACCAAATAATCACACCTTGAGGGTTCTAAAATACCCATTTGGTTGAATACTTGGGCCTCGCTGGACGCCTGGACCCATGGAATTCTTGCCCTATCCATATCTCATCTATCATATCATATATACCTCCTGATTCCTAGCTTCTATCCTCAGACCAACCCCTGACCCCCCCGTAGGCGAAGGGGATATTTCCTATCCCTAGATCTAAATATATACTATCATAAGTGTCTGAGGTTAACACCGATGATATCGCTAGATTCAGGAGCCGGATTCGCACTTTCCGCGCCCAATACTTGGCCATCTATAAAGTATTCGGACGACTTGGCATCATTAGCACGTGTCTGGGTGCCAAGCGTCCGAATACTTTATAAATAGCCAAGTACCATGCTTTAGGCCCAAAGTATTCTTCAGAATAACAGTCTTCAATTATTCCACATACCTTGGTATTGAAATCCACTAATGATAGTTCCACCTGCAAGGCCTCCTTTACTCGCATCGCTTCAAGACCGTTTGGACCACCACAGTCTCAGCAGTGTATATACTGATGGGGGTTTAGATAGACTGGGATCAGATAAAGTCTAACATCGCGCACATCAAGGGTATCAGGATACAGTATACTCGAGACGCGATATTACCGGGGTGTATGCTCCCACATTTTTGCGCGCTTGTGGAGGTCAGGAGGTCAACTGGTTCGGGTAGCGCGGAACCGGAACCGTTACCATTCTTTCATTAATATTAAGCTATGCAACCGTATAACTAAAGTTCTTCCAATTCGTTACTCGTATTACTCAACTCGACCCTTCCTATCCCATCCCTTCGGCCTTTGTTCTCGCCTCGCCCCTGGCTAGCCGAATCAAAACTACGGGATGCGGGACCAACGGCCCGATGCAACGGATATGCATGCACTCGAGTATCAAGCCGGCTGCCGGTGACCTACCGTACTAGTACTCCCTCCCGGTTGGTTGAAAACCTGGGCATCCGAGGACGATGCAACCAAAAACAGCCAAAAAAGCAACCCTGACAACAAGCAGATCCATTACTTCTCAGAAAGCTTTTGAAATTTGTGAAAAAGGAAAAAAAAAAAAAAAAAAGGCTCTCGAGTAAGCAAGACACCGAAGACTAATCTGTAGCCTCAGAAGGGAAACTCAGCCCCGTGGCTGAAAAGGGGTTATGCAGGTCTTTTCGGGTAGAAAGGCCTTGGTGTGCGGAATTCCTTTTTCCGTACAAGCCCAACGGGTCAACACGCAACTTGGCACTGGAAAAACCACTTTTTTTTTTTTTCAACACCGGGGCTGAATACCGGTAGCTCCAATATATAGGAGAAAATGGGAGGCGAAATGTAATTGCATGATAGGTAAGGGGGCCACTAGATATTATGCGATAAGTTACGAGTCGGCTTAGATACGAAGGGGTGGATGGACTCCCTGAGGGAAACATGGTTTGCACATAACTTACCGTATGCAGAATCGTGCTATGGAAGGCAGCACAATATGGTATTCATGGCCGAGTATGGAAGTTTTATCGTACAAGTCACGTGCACTGTGGTGCCTTGATGTGGCAATTTCTGTTGTCCACACGTAATTCTTCCATGATATAACAAAAGTAAACTTGGTTGGACTTCAGATGCTGTGGTTGCTGCTGGGGGCTTGGCTGCATATGAAAAAGTGTTTCGACTTGTACGGGTACTGTGATAGCAAATCATGCTGCCAGCTGCCGCAACCATCCGTAAGTACGAGTATCAGCGTTTGCTTAGGGGGCCACCAACTACCGTGACCTTAAATAGTGCAAAGACGATAATTTGATCGCGTATTCTCTAGCCCTCTAGCCATCTTCCCCTCCCCCCCCCCCAATTTTTTTCTCTCGTTCCAACCCAGCGCTATAATAGCGCGAAACACCAACCAATCGGCGCCGCAAAGAAGCTGCACCCAGCCCATAAGTAAAGCAAATCGCCAACATTGGCTCTAAAAAAATACCCTTTCCGGAGGGCAGCAGTACCGTAACTTATCCAATCATGATTGGCGGAGAATATGATAGGAACCGGGCCCCAAAGAATCAGTTAAGGAATCGCTCATGTACCCCAGATTTTCCGGGTTCCGAGAGAGCCAAACACGTTCTTGGAGCCTCATAGTGTTTTTATTTTATTTTGCCTTTTGCGTCATTGGACCCTGAAATCCTTTGGCGTGGGCTCAATCATCGAACTGCACAGAACCCAACGAAACAATATCCGGAGAGCATCTGTCCAGATCTCATGCATCCTGCGTCCCGGTTGAATTCAGCTACCGGTGTTTTTGGCGATATTCCGATGAAGCGAGCGAACTCGGGAACAAGACTTGGAAGATAGATTAATGGAAATAGGCGCCATCCCTGACGATGATCATACGGAGCTGCGACAATTGGTTATCGACAACACCTAAGTGGAGAAGCTGCATTCCCTCCCTTCAGATGACCTACTGGGAGTTTTTTTCTTTCTTTTTTCTCTTCTTCTCATTTTGCCCCCCTCTTTACCTTTGTTTGCCGCGTCCTGTTTTCTCGCGTGCGGACGGATAGCAGTGTGAAAATGATGAAAGGGGGGAAGGGGTGCCGTTTGCCCTGATGGGTACTCTTATGTCGCAAGTACTGTACGGCGGACTGAGTAGCATGCCATGGGATCTTGTGATGGCATTTACAGCGGGCCACTGTGATGAGGAGAACTCTTGGGAATGAGGCTGACTGAGGACGGTGATGAATGGGAGGTGGCGTGTTAAAGTTAGGGCCTGCAAGGTAACACAAGGCGAAAGCTTGCCGCCTCTTCGGTTGCCGTATCTCACGGGGAAGCGAACAATCTGACTTCCCCTTCCCAAGACTTTTTATTTTACCTTTTCGATCTTTCACATCCTGCTGACCACAGCTACTAGCACGAGCACCGGTGCGATATCGGCGGTCCTGCAAGGGGACGGAGAAGGGACCGTTTAATGGCTTCGGGAGGTTGTCTGCGACAGATTTAGCTGAGGCGATGCTCGTTCGAAAAAGCCGGTGGGTGGAAAGAGCGATAGGACGACGGTTGCCCATCTCTCCGTTAAACGAATAAGGTTTGAAACGGGTGATCTTCATATTACCGGCATTTAGTTTTGTTGGGGGTTACGAATGTAAGAAGGCGGTGTTGGCTGTACTAGTACTGTAGCACCGGTAGTGAATCCCTTACCGATACTCTTACACACAAATACCGGTGTACGAGCACACGTATTAATAAGTGTACCCCCGTGTGTGCAGGTATGATGCTCCCCACAGCGCTGTACAGTACCATAGGGACGAGAAACAGTGCGAGGCTTCAGATGCTCCATTTCGAGAGGAGCGCGGCGCAGTCTACAGTGACTTACAGCACCAGCGGCTGTCCTCGCTCACAGTCGGTTGGCCGGGTAACCGTCCAGGGGGGGGGGGGCAGGAGATTCTCTAGGTGCATGTCTTCCGACAGTTTGGCAGGGCACTACCGTACGCGATGCGGAGAGAGAATTGAGCTCTGGGGGATAGGGAGGGACTGGTTATGAGATACAGTGAAAGAGCATGGGGGGAGAACAGAACTCTAATTATCGAAACGACTCTGGATTCTCGGAGGTGGAGAATGGCAGGGAGACGGAGAAAAATATAAAAATAGAAAGAATGGAAGATTGGAGCCATGATACAATACGGTACCATGGTATGGTATTATTATTATACATATCGCTGCTGGACTTCCATAAAAAAAAAATACTCCCAAGGGACTGCCAAAGGTCTGCACCAGGACTGCAGCTGCCAGGATTTCATTTTATTCCGTTCATTCTACGTCGGCACCCTTTTCTGTTCATTCAGTGTTGGGCCACCTTCCAGTCCTTCACCGCCATTCTCGACCAATCAGGTTGGTCAAGGCCTCGGTAGAAGGCCGCAACGCCAGCCAGGTAGGCAGGCAACCCAACCCTGAGTCCAGCAGCAGCAACCATACCAGCCGACCTCACCTCCCCGTCGTCCTCCTCTCCCCTTTCGTTCCATCATCAGTAGCAAGCCAACCCTCTCTCCCACACATCATCGCCCTGTCATCCTGCACTCACCTCCCATCCGAGCACCTTGTTCTCGGACACCGAATCTACGCGATAAAGCTAAAGGGAAGCCAATCCTCTCTCCTGCCCAACTCTTGAGAGCGATTACAGCCGCGAGCCCCCTCCTGTCAGCGGTACCGGTATAGTAGCAGCCCCAGCCCCAGCAGAGCCCCTTTTCCCGACGGATACAGGGCACTTCCCCGGAAAGAAACACCAAGAGGTCAAGCAACTGAGGTCCACGGCCCGGGTCTGTTTGTCTAGCCACGGTCCCATTGCTACCCCACCACGTGTGTCTTTCGCTTCCCCCCCCCCCGCCAAGCCCCGTATCTCGACAACTTCCTGTTCCCCGTCCCTTCTCTCCCTCGCCTTTGTACGTCCAGATCCAGGTGAGCCGCTTCCTTCTAGATTGTCAGCAACCCCGTCCCCGCTGCTCAGCGGTTCATTATTTGCATCCTATATTTGCTTCTTCTCTTCTCTCTTCCGCTTTCCCCCATACTATTGTCCGTTCCCTGGAATTTACCTTCTTTTTACACGTATCATTTTGTACGTATTCATCGCCAACTTCAATTCCCCCTTCCCACCTTCTCACGGCGCGCAAGCATCTCGTCTGCCCATGCTATGTCACCTCATTTGTATTCCCCTTTCTTGTTCGTTGGGCGGACCGCTCAGCCCTCGGTGCTGCAATGTTTTCTATTCGCTTGGGGCAAAAAGTTGACCCATCCCCTATCTTCCTCTTCTACCCCTGGCTCTTTCCCGATGCCCCACCCCTCGCGCCTCTCACACCGCCGCAAACACCGTTTATTTTTCCCGGCCTCGCGAATCCTCTGACTCTTTTTATTTAGCCAACCTCACCGCTTCCCATAACCGCGATCCCACCACCCTCGGTTTCGGAAAGTTCACACAAGCCGGTTTGCGAAGCATCACAAGTTCGAATATATCTGTAGGGTCAAAATGGTTGTCGCTACCATCAAGTACGTTTTCGGTCCCTTGCCTGTCTTGTTGGTTTTTATGTTGCATCAATGTTCTCTGGATTGCGCCGCCTCGGGATCGTTGTGGTGGCGGAGAGGCCTCGTGCTGGAATTACCGATGTTGGAGCAACCGGAATTGGGTTGCCGGGGCGATACGTGATCCTACGAGAAGAGAAGGGGGGGGGGGGGAGATGTCGGGAATTATATGCCATATTTTTTCTGCATTATTTTACTGACCTTGTTGCGTTTTGTAGGTGTGTGGTCGTTGGTGACGGAGCTGTCGGGAAGACCTGTCTTCTTATTTCTTACACTACCAACAAGTTCCCGAGCGAATACGTTCCTACCGTGTTTGATAATTATGCTGTGACTGTTATGTGAGTCGTGTTATCAATTGGATATGGTTGGGCCGGGTACTTATATTTTGATCTCACCAGGATTGGGGATGAGCCGTATACTCTTGGGTTGTTTGATACTGCAGGGCAGGAAGATTACGATCGACTTAGGCCTTTGAGTTATCCTCAGACCGACGTGTTCTTGATCTGTTTCAGTGTCAATTCTCCCGCCAGTTTTGAGAACGTCAAAGTCTGTTTATCCCGCCTTTTCCGTTTTTTTAAGAAATAAATAGATAAATTGGGGTCCTGATGATTAATGAATTACTGCGCGTTATAGGAGAAGTGGCTTCCCGAGGTTAGGCACCATTGTCCGGGTGTTCCGTGCTTGATTGTCGGTAGGTATTTTTATTGTTATTGTTATTATTATTACTTCAATGTCTCACGCGTTAATCCTTTTGTTCTGTACATCTAGGAACCCAGGTTGATCTTCGCGACGATCCTGCGGTGATTGAGAAATTGGCCAAACAGCGTCAATCGCCAATCACCTCCAAGCAGGGCGAGCAACTCGCCAAAGACTTATCAGCCATCAAGTATGAACCTCCCGCCCCCGCAATAAAGTATGCCATGTTCTGTTTCTAGTCTTGGATTATTTATCCCATTCCTGGCTATTTGATAGTTGGCGTGATGCTAATATGGTCTATAATAGGTACGTGGAATGTTCGGCTTTGACTCAGAAGGGGCTCAAAAACGTTTTTGACGAGGTATGTGGTCGGCGATACCTTTGGGGGGCCAATGTGGGTTTGTCGGTATATTTTGACATATCATAGGCTATTGTCGCCGCTCTGGAGCCTCCTCAACAACTCAAAAAGAAGAGGTGCTCAATCCTATAAGCGGTACGTGGGATCAGTGCATTTTTTCTTTTTTTCCACTGGGCGAGCTAACTTTTTAGTGTCACAGCTTCAGTCGGGAGTTGCGGAGTAGAATTTCGTCTCTAACTTAAACGGCACGAAAGTCCTTTCCAGTTAAAATATCCCTGTTTCATTGCCAGGCCTTGTAATTTGTCTTGGAGCAATTCTGCCTTTATCTTGTCTTTTCTTCTATCTATAACTTGGCCGCGTCTCTTAACAGAGGTGTGCTGTTGCTTTCTTGTTTAAGATAGATTGAGATAGTGAGAGGATGCAGGACTGCTGTTGTCTTGAACTGGCTTGCAAATATCTTGAAACTTTTCTTTCTCTTTCATCCTCCGGGGGTTCCGCTAGATGTTGGAGTTGTGCAGATCGGACATCTTGGTTCCTCAGAGTTGCTTGTATTTTTGTTATTTTTTTTTTACACGACCGTACGATTAGTTGTTTTTTCTTCTCGCCTTTTACCTCTTCTTTCTGCAAGTTTCTATGATGAGGGTAGTAGTGAGGTATGACATGGCTTCTATTCTATGGTCTCGGGCGGGGGAATCAGAATAGCCATATGACACTCGAGACGTCACTTTATGATGCGAACGCCAATAGTTTCTTTGTTTCCTATTACTACTTTACTTTTGTTTCTCTTGGTAGACAATTGGAGGCGGAAGTGAGGGGGGTGGGGTACCGCAACCCCCCCACTTTTTTTTTTTTTTCATTTCTGAATTTGCTTCTCGGTGTGCAGTTTTTTGTTTTTCTTCTTTTCGTTTACCTTTCTTTGAAAGGCGTTTTGTAGAGCTTGGAGAAATTGCTGCTTCATGTATCCTTCGTACAGTGGATGCGATATTGTACTAGTGGTTGATGTTAACATGGGGTTTTGTGGCTTGTCAGGGGAGAGGTTGGAGGTGTAAGACGAGTGAGGGTGTGTGAATGGGTGGGGACGTGGAAGACTTGTGCTGCTTCTTGGGTTGTAAGTGGTGTAAGGTTGGAGATCAGTATTAGAGGGTGTGGTTGAAGGAGGGGCGTAGGATAGTTGGGGTTTATCAGGTGGGATTTAGTTGTTTTTATTATAATGAAAGGCGGATAGTGTCTCCCTCCCGATTTGCTTTAATTCTAGGCCCTGTTCTGCATTATCCTCTCTATAACACCTCCAAGGTATCATATTTCCTAAAACCTAAAATAATCTACCTATGTAAAGTTTATATTATTGTTTTAAAACGGGTACTTGAGCACTTATTACGAGGGAGGAAATAGGAGGCCTGCGCATTGGGGGAAAGAAAAAACAGCAATATCGTGAAATATAGTTGCATTTGGAATGCTGTGTTTTGCGGGCTTCCTATTTTACTTATACTATAATTTGTTGGCCTCTAATTTTATTCCGGTTCACACAGAATAGGGGAGGTACACTAATTGTCAAACCTTGGTATTATCCTTTACTTTAAAGGTATACTTTTAGGAGGATCAAGAAATGTGCTGTCTTCAGAAGTGTGACAAAAACATGTCTCAAATAGCAAAAACTTTAATGGCTCTTATCTGGCGGCACGGCGACCTATTGCAAACCCTGATGCCGGTGGTGTTACCTAGCGATGACAATTTTCTCACAGCGGTGACTTTTTTTGAAGGGTAAAGTGTGCTATTCTCAATGAAGACAATTGTATTATGTTATATACAGTACACCCAACAACCCACTAGTCACCCTTGTATGAGTACCGTATTGTACTTGCCGTCTTTCAAAAGTATCCGGAAATCCGTCTCGGCTTGGCGGTTATAGTCGTCCCCTTTTTCAAGTTCAACTACCGGTATTATATCTAGGGGAATCGATACCGGTAAAGTAGTGCAAATTCTCGAGGAGCACTGTCGGAGGTTCTGCCATATATATTTTTTGTACTGTACTCGATGTGCGCCTAATGCGGGAAATTAGTGCGGGCAGTCCTTGCTGCCAAGCAATTTGCCGGATTTCCGGGTACTTTTGAAAAAATGGCGAGTGCGGTACTGCGAGCTAAGCTTTATACTTTTAGCGATTTTATCTAGGACTGGTATTTTATCGGCCCTTGTGTTTGGTCAACTATTCTTGATGGCAAATAGCTTGTTGATGGATGCACAGAATTCGTAATTTCTGGGGAAGGGGGGGTGGGATAAGGTATAATTGGAGAATCTTTGTTTCGAGGAACATGTTCTGATGTACCGGTAACACTTGGGCGGCCACTGGCAGTTGTAGGTTGTATATTGAGCCCTATAAACATGAGGTGTAGTAATATACAATACCTCTCTGAGGTCTGCTATATTGTTATTTATTGTGCATACATACAAGCACTAAAATCCCGACACCTTCATTTTATGATAAACTAGCAAACAGATTGCACAACTGAGCTTCCTCTTACTAATCACAACTATCCTGGAAGAGAAGATGCCGACATTTGCGGGATAATGTCATGTCCTCCAGAATGTTATGATAAGGAATTGAATTTGAGGAAATTATTCACAAGAGCAGGCAAGCATGTCATAAGTTTACTGCTATAGCTGAGCTCTCTAGAGCTGGAAAGAAAAAAAGGAAAAAAAAAATTATACCTCTAGCTCTAGAATTGTAGATTTGTAAATTCTGTGCTAGATTACCAAAGGCTCCTTCCCGTTCTCGATGGGAGGAAGTAGCCTGCGGGGGCGGTCTTCTGCCCTTCGTTTCTCTCATGTCGGGGTAGGTAGGTATGGCTCTGGGGAGGGGGGGTAGCTTTTACAACTCTCTCACATCTATACCTGATACCTAGATACCCCAAAGAGCCGTGTCTGGCCTCACTCAATTGGGTCG
>LN890953.1:530459-565295 GCA_900010015.1 Tuber aestivum
CCTGACAAATCTTGTGGTTGGACGTCCGTGCTCCCCCCCCCTACCCCCCCCTCATACTAGTACCGGGGGAGGGGGGGGGGGGGCACTATTGTTAACCCGGTTATCGTACGATCACCGTTCCTGTTTGGGGTACCGATACTACAAGGTTTTACTTGTAGCTACGGTACTTTTATATCCGGGTACTATCACAACTGGTCACTCGGGTACTCAAACACGGGTCCATCTCCCACTAATAATCTTTCCTTTCCTTTTCCTTTTTTTTTTTTTTCTCTTTCGCAATTTGGATCGAATCAAATTATTTGACTCTGGATTGCCCCCTGAATTCTTAGGCCTGAATAACACGAAGGACTAGCTTGCGTTCAATTTAGCTGACCCATATCGACTCGGGTACGGTACTGCTTCACTCTGGCTGGATTCTTACCCCTCGTGTTGGTGTTTTTATTTTATTTTTCACCTCCCCCATGCCCACGCTCAGCTGTCCCGGGAATGGTCTATCGCTGGGGAGGATGTTTGGATGACCGGGGGTGTATACTGGGCACTTTTTAAGGTCGCCAGAACGTGAGTTACCGGGACATGTTTCCCAACTTACCGTAAGTTCCTGCAAATTTCGGTGAGGTGAAGCCATCAATTATACCATAGGTGGACTGCTTCTTCATTTCAGATTTTAGAGACTTTGGAAAGAGTTGGGTACTTCTGTCTGTTTTGGCGCCGGCTTCGCCGTACCTCCATGTTCAATCTCACAATCTCACGGGCCCGTGAGACGGTGCGTTTAGTCCTCATCGTCGGCTTCTTAGGGGTTGTCGTCTTGCTGCTTAAACGGTGGTTTACCAAGCCCTCTCCATGCCCGCCCTTTGTAGCCTATATCGCGCCGGAGCATCCTCGTGATCTCCCTAGTTGGCATCACAACCTTTTACTTGTTAGGGTGTCCGCAACATTGGTGGTTCTAAAGAACTACGCATAGTGGAACTTAGTGGATGGGGTTGGGGTGACACGCCCTTCCTTTGTGGGTGGTTTGGTGGGTTTGTGGTTATAATAGATAGAGAACTTGGTGCGAGTGATTTTGCGTGATTAGAGGGTGGCGGGGCTATTTTCGCATGGTTTCTTATTGAGAAACTGTGTCTCGGAGAAGGGACTGGTGCGGTCAGAAGGACTCACAATTTGTGGGCAGTTTGGGTAGGCCAAATATATTTCCGTAATTGTCAAGTGAGCTCATGTCGGTTTGGTGGAGGGTTCTCTTGGGCGAAATGGGATGGGCGGGTGGGTGGGTTGGTGAAACTTTGTTAGTTACCGCTATGAGCCCTTGATGGCTCGGTAGTAATGTGCGTGGTGGAGCAGTATTGGCGATGGCGAGGTCAGTCGATTCTCTCGCGACAGCCAGGGTGATATGGTTTGTCTACCTGTGGTTCTCTTTCAAGACAAAAGGACGATGCCGGTGTGGCCGTCCAAACCCTTCCCTCTCTCTACACACTGCGGCTTTGCCCGTTTTGCCGCTATATTACTCGTGTTTCCTGACCCCGGTCTATCGCTCATTTTTTATCGGCTCCTTTCCCCTGCGGTGGATTCTGGTTGCTTGTAGGATAGTTCGGGTATCTGGGGAGCTAGTAGAAATTTAGATATACAAGTCGGCGGACAACATAAAATGGGTTTCCCGGCCTTCTCTATACATAGTCTCCGGGATGGATCCCAGAATTCCCCTGAGATAACTGCCACTGGACTGCTACCCATGGCATGAGGAGTAGTGTCCTTATCCAGTCGTGTCGACTCGTGTGTGGAGGAATTTGCTTGTGTGTATGCGCTTGGGTGTATGGACAAAACAGCCACCCTAGCAGCATGCAATTCTCTATCTTACCCCTAGCATGTGGTCTTCTGGTTAGAGATGTTATAATGGTCAGGGGCTCACAAAGAATGATTTTTGGCGAATGCGGGGACCGAGTCCGTGTTCTGGTGTAAACTCGACATGGTTAATAGATATAAGGTTTATCCGTAAGAAAGCAATAGTCAATAAATTCCTCGAAATTCTGGGAAATAACAAATACCCGGCCGCCTGTGACCTCCCATCGGTCTTAAAATAACTTGAATGCCACTCGGGATCACTGGAAATACACCAAAAACCTGCTCGAGCATGGCGACCAGCATATTTTTTGGGGCATGATCTTTTTGGGGGACGGATTAGTATGTAAACATCCTATGGGAATATTCTGTCCTCTGCCCTCATAGCATTGGCTTCCCCATGTTGGAAATATATTTCTTTCTTTCACTGAGGCTCTGTCTACACTGCTATCCGATATAGCTCTTGCCGACTCTGGGTGGCCGTAGAAAATCGGTCTTGGGTAATTTCCCATTAGCCTCAATATTTGTCGGCTTGCAGGAGACAGTCCCCTACATTCTCGGTTTGGTGGATTCGGGAGGACGCCCCGCAATATTATTTGAGACATGCTTGAGTACTGCCTCGGATTTGTGATTGTGCCTTCTGAAAAAAACAAAAGGGTTGGACAACAGTACCCGAGTGCTGCCATTCTGTCACGGGGCTGCAAGTCTGCACTCGTGGTAGACCGTGTGAGCCCTCAGAGAGGCGGCACCCTGACTTGTAGCTAGTTATTGTTACGAATATTATGTTATAACTCAACGAGGCGATAAGGGTTCAAAGTCGCTTTATTGTGGCAAATAGCAGTATTTTAGGTGGTAGACAACGCCTCGCCTCGGTGAGGGTACCGTCTCGCTGAAGGCTCACATCGTCTAATTAAAAGTCGCGTGCTAAGCAGGTGATGGTTTCCTGATACGGTATTGGTTTGTGTCTTGGCTTCCCAATTGTGAAGAATAACATTAGGATATTGTTTGTTAGGGTTAGCCTCATGCCTGACAACGGCAGGCACTCAATCAGGACTTAGGATCAGCCTAGCTCCTGATTAAGTTAATATTTTCAAAGTTCTTTCTACAAATCTCTAGGGAGCAATAAGTTGGACATATATATCAAAACTTTTAAGTGTGGAGGTTGTGGCTGTTTAGCTTTACAGATTTGGAGTTGGCGGTGCAGTGCAGTGCTAGTACTATGGGTTGGTTGATGCGATGAATCGTGATGCCTGGAACGTAACTACCGGCAGCACGCATTCCGAGCGTTAGGATACGAAAATCGGGTATTGTGCTGTACAGCACATTGCACTCGCACCCTGCTATCTTGGGCCGCGCGGGGTCTGATACCTTGCTGAACCGTGCAAATCTCTGAGACCTCTAAATTTTTAGGATTTCACCTACTAAATTGGAGGAGGGGGGATTTCACATCCGGGTAAGATTCCTGGAAACCTTAGACTCTCCTGCACTATGGAAAGTTAGCCTGTTGAACAGAGTGCTGTGGCTGCTGTCAGTGGAACTATTGGAAAGAGAGCAGGGTTAGATGTAGAGATAGTGGTGAAGGGCAAAGAATGTGGGGAAGGGAAAGGAAATGGAAAACGGGATCCCAGGTGTGGAGTCAAGCTGGGACATGGAGGTAGGGAACATCGCTGCTGCAAGTAGCAGCAATGCGGAGGACAAAAAACATGCTATCTGTGTGCATACTGGATCGATGGCTACGAATCTTGACACTACCTATGAATTATAATTAGATCAAAGATTCTCATAGGAAAGGGAACAAACTTTCTCTCTCTCTATTGATCCAGAAATCCCATTGTCCCAAAATAAGAATCAGTAGAATTTAGCCATCCGGAGTAACAGGGCACAACTGTATATCGTTTTGTTGCAGGGAGGTCTGCTCATAGTCTGCGTTTATGCCATGGGAGTGGTCTGATTGCGGTAGTGAAGGAAGGGGGAATTTCAGTGGTGATAATCCTATACCAAGCTGTGCTGATAGATGGTTGGGGGTTGGCCTGGGAGGTCTGCTGAACATACAGTGAGAACCAGAATAATTGAGAATGGCGAGAGGATGCCCAGAATCCCCCCCTTTAGATTCAAGGGGGAAAAATACAGTGAAAGGACCCATTTCAGCCCTTAGCTGAGACAACAGACCTTACCAGGGGGGGCAGATCCAATAAACCCATCGAGCAATGTCCCAGTGGTGTCCTCAATTATTCTAGTCCTTACCATGAGCAAGATAACATCAAAACTAGTGTTTTTTAGGACATCAATACTTATACCCCCGCCTTCACACTAAAATATTGTGGTCGGGTAAGGGATTCTTTGGTGATCTCTTTTGTGCGAGATATATACATAGTTTTGGGATTTTGATATTGTGCTTGGATAAGAGGGAGTGTAAGATGCCCAATGAAAAGGCACAGCTCCCTAAGTCTGTGTTCCCAAGCGTCCAGTCCGTCCGTCCTTGGCATCGGACTGGACGGACACCGGTTTCTGGAACTCTACCCTGGACGGACACCCGTCCTGTGGTCCGTCCTAACCACTACCCGGGATGGCCGGCCCGGTCCTATAAGTGTCTCACCAGAAAATGGCCCTGCAGATGAGAGCCGGGCCCTGCGAATGACGGTCGCACCCTGTGATGACGGCCGGGCTCTGCGAATGACGGCCGGAAGATGCCATTTGTATTAAGACTCCCGGGCCCGGGCGTCAACCCCTCAGACGGCGGTCTTTATCAAAGACGGACGCCATGCCCTGCCGTCCTTACCACCCTGCCCAGGACGGTTGGGAACACTGGCGCCCTTTAATTTGGGGAATGATGCATTTCAACAGCCGTTGATGGCTTGAGTGCGCCTCTTTCTAGTAGCGTATAGAAAATTGTTGGCTGAGATATGCTGAGTATTTTTCCGCATTTTGCTCCGGGGTTGAGAAATTTCCAAAGGCTATCTCTAGTAGTCGGGCGCTGCAGGGTGTAGTAATATCTGTTATACTTTCTTACATACTCTTTTACCTAATGGATTGAGGAAATATATTGATGTTCTAGAAGCTTTGTGAAGCAGGGTCCCTGGCCCGGACCCAGGTAGGAAGATGGTGAATCCTTGTGTCATTGTCCAATGAGATAGATTACGGAAAAGATGCCGGATGGCGGGTCCTATATTGTTAGGACTGGAGGGACATGGCACCCTGCGAGGCTCTTTTATACCGTTACCGGGTGTTGTCTGCGCAGTTTTGGATTATTTTCTGTACCCACCCTGATGCTCCACATCACCGATAACTTGTATTTCGGCACCAAAGTGTAAACATTTTATGCACGGGTATAGCCACCGTAGGGCAAGAGAAAAGAAAATTCTGGCGGATTCATGGCGGTCAGGTGTCCGAAGGTCAGAACTGAAACAGTAGGACAGAAGATGGCTCTAACCTTCAAACATGCAGAACACAGCCCTACTAGTCTTCCACAAGATATGGGAATTGGAAGTAGAAGTTTCCTGCTTCCCGGGCGTTGACTGCTCTAAAGGGAAACATAATCCCTTTTAGTATCGTGGCCCTTACAGTAGGTGTGCTGTACGGTATTGCTGGAAATGCTGCTTCTGAGTCAATGGTGATAAAATGGACTAGTACAGGGCCGTAACACAGTCCGTTGTCGCTGGCCGCGGAAATCGGGTGCCCTACCAATAAAGTGCATATTCTCCACCTCATGCAGTATCATGCAAGGGGGCCTTACTCACCTCTCTAGCATAGTTCGAGAAACCTAAACGCGATACCCTCCCGAGCGCAAAATGCAATAAATACGCAGTTTAATTCACTTTATCAATAGAGTTGTGAAGGTAATATTAATAATTTAAAGTCTACGCTTCACTATTCTACTAAATAGCTAACTTAAAGCTCTAAGAAATGTGCAGATAAACACCCTAATCTCGCCTAGGATAAGAGATGTACTATACTGTACCTATATATCGCAGAATGGGGTATCGCATTACCTATGCAAAGGAGTAATTGTAGGGGTGCTGTACAACTGTATTCTAGCGAGGAGGGTTGTCAGCCTTGTCTAATCCCGCCTCAGCCAGCAAACAAGCGAACGAAAATAGTCAGGCTATCGCTCTGAACTTCTTGCCACCGTTCGCCCCAACTTCACTCGAATTCGGTTCTCTGCGCACTGAATTACGATTGAGTAATTTGTGGGACAAATGTCAAAGGAAAAAGTGTCTGCAGAGCCAACTATGAGTTCTCGATCAGAAGCCGAAGCACGTTACACAGAGTTCCATCGCCTGATTCTTGGCTGTATCCATGATTCCTCAGCCTCGTTCTGCCCACCAACCAGGATCCTGTGGATTCAAGCCCATGCCGTCGCACCACTCCCACCCCTATGCAGGGGCGCAAACGGATACTTTGAAGGAGCCACTCAGCGGGAGCGAATTACCAATACACCTCCATCCCAAAATCCCCCCCCCCGCTTTCTGGATGACATCGAGAGGTAAGTCATTGACACGGCTGCATTTTACCTCTTTTGCTGGGTACACTGGTCTTGTGGTAGCATGACTGGAAGGGACAACACACCCCTGAAGAATAGCCCTAGACGGCAAACAACACTAACAACAATATGCACTCTGACATGTCCGACTCTGGAGAGGACGGTAATCGGGGGTAGCTCCCGCAAGTGCTAGGCTCAACCTGGGGGTCAGCCCTAGGCTAACCGAGCGCTAGGTGTCATAAGCAGAGGAGTTGCCATCATATGAAGGGTTCTGAGTCCACTCATATCTTTCACGGCGGCCGAGCTTTTAGTCCGCGGATGTCTCCCTGTCGGAGAGATGGTGTGGTTATACAGTAACCGATCAGGCACAGCCCTACTGGGGAGGCGTCGTGATCGTGAGACAGGGCTTGGGACTTTTTCTAATTTATCTTGCTTTTTTCTCTTTGTAGAGGATTAATCATCGGATATCACTCGATGACTTTGTAGCGGAGGCTGTTGTCCCCCCGTTGGCTCTTGGACATCCCTCATGTTAGAGGCCATTCTAGGTGTTTTTCTCTCCAGGTTGATGCCCCTCTTGGGCCTTTGCGACGGATGGGCTTCATCAACAATACTCAACATTGTTTCTGCTTTGATCCCTCATCGGTTCGCACCTTTTTTGAGTTTATGATGTCTGTATACAGTACGACGCTTGTTTTCCCGCGCGCCCTTTCCCTGCTTCGGGCCCACGTCTTCTATTTTATCTCCCTAGCTTTTAAAGCGGACCCCAACTTCGTTGAACTCCAGCGCGATAACAAACCCAAATTCAATCCCCCGACTTGAAGGTTTCCTGAGTAGTATGTTTGGAGGCTCGAAGAATATGAGGTAGTTTAGAAAGGTGGTGGCAACTCCGTTTCTCTTGTTACCCGTAGGCCATACCAGTGCATGGGATGAATAAATTTTTTCACTGGGGTCTAATTTTAAAATGAAATAAATAAATAAAAACTGATATAAATTGGTTGTATGATAGCTGTAATAAAGTAAAGGATGGAGCCATAGATGGGGCAAAAGAAAACAGAATAAAACAAAACGTTACAGCCACCTGTAACAACAATGTTTTTTTTATAAAAATTTTCTAGCAAAAGAGGAGGTAGAATAAGAAATGTGTTGAAGCGAGCGAAAAGGATGGGGGTGGACAAAAGAAAAAGAAAAATTTAAAGGAAGAAAATGGTAATAAATGGAGAAAACCGAAACCGGGTCAAGGAACTCCACTGGTGTATCTCAAGGGAAGTATTTCCTTAGAGAGTGTTGGGGGTGCTGTATAGGCTCTGAGTCAGCGGTTGGATGATGGGCTCTAGTGGAAGGCAGACCTTTTCTATTCCTCCTTCGGTGGCTCTCTCTTGGTGTATGTGTTCGTGTTTGATTGATTAACACTGGTGTTGTAACTGTCCTTCCTGTTACCACAACCTCGATTGCCGTTGCCGAATCTCTTGGAGGTTTTGTGGGGGCGGCCCTGCGGGGTTGTGGGGGGACACTTGTAGCTATTGATAAAATTATTGTTACAATTTTCATCGTTGCCGCAGTCCTCATTATCGTCACCGAAACTCATGGTATCTTCCCCAGGATTGCTTTCCTGGCGTGGGTCGTGAGGTGGTTGGTGTGTGGCGAAATTGGCGGACTCGGACCTATCCTCAGAGAAACTAAATTTGAGAGATACATGGTAAGTATACGTCGAGAATCTGGAGCATAAGGGGCATATTTGGCCTTTTTTTAACTTACCGATTGTGCGGGGAGCCAGGCACCCACCCGGACCCCCACCCGGACCCCCACTGGGGCCCAGGTGCCCCCCCAGATCCCCACTGCTCGCTGGGCATCCACTGGGACCTGGTGGGCAGCGGAATGCTACATGTTCTTACCGTCTGTCTCTGGATATCCCCCAATCTGGAGTCCCGAACGGCCAGTTGGGCAGGGGGTTTATCCGCCTCGAAGCTTTCGGGTTGCCCCACCAACGGCGAACCTTTCGGGTTCTTGTCGGAAGACCTAAGCGGAGAGTCTGGCTGATTGATTTGGTTATCTGAAGAGGAGGCGTTACGCATTTTCTATATTCTTTGTAGGATGGATGTTGTGGAGATAGAAGGGGTAACTCGGAGGAATTGGGATTGAACTTGGCCGTGGTAGTAAAGCGCAGGTGTGGGTTTTAATATGTAGCACTGAAGCAGTACTAGTGATTTCAGGGTTGATCTTTCTGGCTCCGGCAGTGTCGTTTGAATGAAGTGCTAACAAACTATTCTCGAACGCAATTGAGGGGAGCATGCACCCCTTTTATCTGAGGAGATACCCCAGCGCTTTTCCTTATTGCTTCATTCATCAATTGGTCGATCCGGAGGTCTGCGAGGTTTGGTGATACTCGCCCCGCGTCCTCAAGGTTGCCTTACCACGTCGGTTAAGCATTGCCTTAAGCTTACGCGGTGATTCTAGGCGTCGGCGCAAAAGGGTTGCCCTGCACCGTATAGTGTCACAGGTTAAACGCCCCAGGGGTGCCACTTCCATACCACACTGGAGTGTATACCGGGTTACGAGAATTAATAGTACATTACACAGGGCACAATAACACACATGCGAGCCTCAAGGGCCTGGTGAACAATCAGACTCTATCGCACACCACACTGAAATTCTCTTGTGTCGAGGTTTCGGAAATACAACGCTCTGCTTTTTATATCAAATTTGTAGCAGTAGTGTTACTTGTTGGTAGTTTTGGGCCTTTACTTTTCTAAATTTACTGCTACTCAGGTATACAGTTGGTCCCGGCCGCCCACTTCACACCGAGTATGGTATGATTCTGGAAGTCTAGACGTTCGGCTACATGTGTCACGAAATTGTAACACATCACACTTGGCATTATTACGTGCATCGTGGTTCTGGTTATATTAAAAATTGTCGCAATTATTGTGAGAAATGTAGTTTATCGTCTAGTCCTCCGGAACCTTCTTATGACAAACAGTGTCATACCGCCAATTAGCCAAAGATGACTCAAAGCACAACTAATTCTCTTGCATTTTCGTAAGTAAAATTAAACAAGAGTAACAATTGAGATAGTCACCAGTATGTCTCTTGTCGCTTCCGTGATGGCAGAGCACGGCGCCTAGCTATCCAAGATCGTCCTCCCTCCTATAGCCTTCTGGAGGTTGGAAGGGAAACACTTCGTGCATAGTTCCTCCGTATACTGTAGCTGTGCGAGAGTATCACTCACAAACGATTCCCAGAGCTCCTGCCTGGGCTCTCAGTCCTCAAAAACACACGGGAGCTCTGCGGTCCTCCTTAGCCCTCCCTGTTGTTAACTGGGGAGGGGATATGTTGGTAGGACAGGGGCCGAAATGCACCCAATCGAGGTTCTGAGACACGTCTGCTCGTACAAACCTCAAGCCTAGAACAGATGGCCTTACTGTAAAAAACACTTCAGAGTAATGTTAAACAAAGTTCTATGGCTGTTTGTCACATTCATCCTGTAGGTCTCGTGCTGCTAGTTTCTCGAGGCGCCCCTGCCGAGACATTCACAGCGTGTTCTAGGCTAGGTATCGCTTACTTACCCGCCGGTAGCACGCAGGAAGAGAAATATGGAGAACACTAAAGGATAGTTTGCTTCTCTCTTTTTTTTTTTGCCTTTAGAACCGGCCAACTACAGTAGGATCGAGTGAGTCAGAGCGTGATAGCTAAAGCAGAACCATAACCTGTAGTGCACGTTGCTACTATCATTAAGGAAGAACCTCAACAGGTGGCAGTGTTGAAGAGTAATACAGGGTGAGGATGGTGGATAGTGCATATCCAAAGCGACGCAGGCGCCCTTTGCTAACTAAGCCAGCTCTCTATTTAGGTCCACCGTAGCCGTTGCTTGGAGATTTCTTGCCACGCGATAAGTAGAATTTAAGCGGCGCCCCAATAGTTAGAACCACCGTGGGCAACCTAAAAATATTTGTAGGGCCTACAAGCACTCTCCTAGGTTCCAACTAGCGGTAAAACAAAGTACCCCCAGCGTCGCTTGCAGGTCTCTATTTTGGCGTGTCTTTTACAATTCCAGAAACCTCTTTCATGCTAGTCGGTAACAGCTCTGATATCTTGTTCGCAGCCTCTGATGTTGTTATCAGGCCATCGTGTTGCTGTGTTGAAGGGCGTGCCAGTAAAGCGCGTCCTAGTGCCGTATCAATCAGCGGCTTTAGTGGTGATCGTCATAGTGCAGTCAGAATCTCTGACTCCTCATCGGCGGTAGCAAACCCATTCAATACAGACACTGGGGGAGTCAATGTTGTCACCAAGAACTCAAGGTTTTTTGCACTTCATGGATGAAAATGTTGACGATCGGCTAATGCGTTGGTGGAAGGGAAAGGGGGGAGAGGGACAATTACACAGCCTTGCGCCACCTAGGATTCGTGGAACATATGCAGGCTTCGAAAGGCTCAACGACTAGTCGGCGGACGGCGAACCGGGGCCAGTAACATGTATCTTTTTGTTACCCGATTTGACCAATCCACATTTTTGCCTATCGCACAAATGCCCATATTCATCAACTACTTGTTTTCCTCATTCCCCTGTTGAAGACGACACTTGCACTATACCGTATTTCACCTTACGCGAATTGCACAGCTCTCGTGTGCTGGAAGAGGGTATTTGTGAGATAGGATATACAAACCCTTGGAGATGATTATACTGAGGCAATGAAATTAATCGTAATAGCAATAGAGATGATACAGCCCTTGGACTTTCCGAAAGCGCCCGAAATTTTGGTGTTTCTTATGCCTCAGCAGTTCCCAGAATTCCAGACACTCTGGCAATGTGCAAGTGCAGTAGTACAGTACGGTACTGAAAGGGACGGATCGGGGTCGGAAAACCAAACACACAGATCGGGTAAGCTTCACTCACTTACAAAATCAAACAGGTAATTGATACCTCACAAAAGAAACAGAGTTCCGAAATTTGGTCGATACAGAGCAATTGATGCAAAGAAATGAAAAAACAACCAAAGAAGAATTATCAAACGTAGGTACAGGCTTTCGTATTCGATGTTGACTTCGTTTCCGTTCATTGTTTCCTCAAGTTCTCCGTAGCTCTTCGTTGGGTTCACCTCTTGTCTGAAGAGGGAGGGAGGAAAAAATCCCTTTAGGTCCTCTCCGGTCCACAGCACACCACCATGGCCAGTTACAACCAAACCCTAACAGTTCAAACAAACCTAACTCAACAATACAAAACCTAGGGCTTAAGAGAAAAAAAGGAAAACAAAGCAAACACATTTTTCACCCTCACAGTACTCGTAGAAACAAAGAATTTCTCGGGGCGCACTCGATTTCATAAGACGACCTTTCTCCTGATCATCCACCAACTCTCTGCTCTCATTCTCTGATCCCTTTTGCTACTGCCCAATATTACAATTTATATGTGGAGGTTTTTTCCCTTTATCTCTACAAGTCGAGTGGTAGTTTTCTTACCTGGTCCTAGGCTCTTGTATGGTGGTCCAACTAGCAGAGCGCCATAGCAAGCGGGATTTGTTCATCTTTTGCGGCCTGTAGAGGCTACTTTCCACTTCTGGTACCTCAAACTTCGGGCTGGCTCTAAAAACCCAAGACTATAGTGCACTCAGAGGAGTATGTGCGGCACGAAATAGGACTCAAAAAACAGGTGAATTTCTCTAATACCGGTAGTTAATGTGGTATAATTTACTTGGCGGCCTTGGGGCTACCCGGATCGGTTCGTTTGTTTCCAGTCTGCGGATTCTCCAGAGTGGCTCTACGCTGCTAACTTATAGTACCGTGACTTAAAGATGAGCGTTACGCAAGGGAGGTTACAGGTTTTTATGCCCGCTAACTAGACACAATCAAGCCCTGCGTCTGCGGTACCGCATTATCCGGCGAGATTCTCCTGCCGGAGTTCGTCAATATACTGGTCTATATGGACACAGTCAACTTATTCATGGGCCGTGAGGGCATCAACATCGCCCTTTCTAGAGATTCGGGCGATTCGCCAGTGTTGCATGTCGTTCACCGTGGGGATTTACCTATGGTCAGTAGGATGCTAGAGCGACCCGAAATTAATTTTGATTATCTTGGCGGGTCCGGTCCGGCCGAACGCTGTTGTACTTGTCCGCGCTCCCCGGGGACGAAACAATGGTGAAGGTTTTTCTTGCCATAGAAGACGTCGAATCCAACGGGCCTGATAACCAAGGCCGAACAGCACTATCAGAGGTTTCAGGGGCTGCTCACGAGGGTGCAATGAAGATGCATCAATCCCGACACCCTGATGATTGGGGGCGGACACCACTATCCCGGATAGTAAGCTATGGCCATACCAAAACCGTCAAGCCACTGCTAACCTGAGAGGAAGTTAGGCCTAGCCTCCGGCCGTACACCGTTATATAGGACTAGTGGGTATGAAAATATGAATACTGAATTGGTAGGGGCGTTACTGAAGGGGAGAAAGGTCGACATAAACTCTGTTGACATTGCCGGGCCGAACACAACTTGCTTAGGCAGGCTGCAGTCCAGTGTGAATGTGGTGAAACTTTTGCTGAGAAAGGCGGATGTTTGCCCAATCTCGCGGACCGCCAGCACTAAATACCGCTTTGCCATGCCACCTACGCAGGGGACCCCATGGAGAAGCAATAATAAGCATGCTGCTAGGCTGGGATGGTGTCGGCCTCAATCTAATTGGTATTAATGACCTAACACCTCTTCTCCTAGTCCCCTGGACCGGCTATGAGGAAGCGGTAGAGAAGCATTTGGCGAGGGAGGATATCAGACTCAACATCCCTGATAATGACTGCCTCGTAGCACTATCCTAGGCTGCGTATTCCGGTGCTGTCTCACTGATCAATAAATTACTCCTCCAGGAAGGGGCCGACGCAGACCCTACTGACGTAGGCGCCAGGACATCCCTTTCTCCAGCTGCGGCAAGTGGCTAAGGCTTCGGCGTAACCATTGCTTGGCCGTAGAGATCTCAACCCCAACTTACGCAATAACACCGGCGGCCCACCGTTCTCCTGGGCTGCTGCTGGTGGCTGCGGCGACAGAATGGACGTTTTCCTGGCAACACCCTCTCTGGACCCAAATATGGTTGACGATAACGGTGGGACGCCGGTTTCTTGAGCTTGCGGAAATTACTTTTTTAGCATAGCCTTGCGAAGACTACTCGACCGGCCCGATGTGAATCGCCACTGACCCTATGATACAACACCGGTCGGGCCCCACTATCATGGGGTGCTGAAGGTGAGCGTGAGGATTTATCGGACATGCCCTTGGCCCTGGATGACGCTGACATGTAAGCGTCCGATAATAACGGTCGCACCTTCCTCTCTCGCGCAGTGGAGAGAGGGTAGGAAGATTCGGTACGGCGTCTTCTCGATAGGGTGATCGGCAATGTCGACACGCTAGACTGTGATGGCAGGAGGCCGCTATCTTGGGCTTGGGGGAGACGTTTGAATCCGGGTTTGCCAGGCGTGATGTTAACCAGAGGTTGAGGGATCACCCCGGAAACACACAGTTAGGTTATGAGCACGAGAGCGGGAGGTGGGAGTCAGTGAGGTGGGGAATGGAAGCAGTTTAGAAGAGACAGCAGTGAACTTAGTGAGGCGCAATGTGAATTTCTGCGCCTTAGAGGCTTTAGTTTCATGTCAGAATTACATATGGTTGTATTTTTATGCGTATATATCATACATCTCAACCGAGTTTCTCGCGACTGTATACTATGGAACGGAAAGCCTCACTACCGCCTCTGCCTTGAGTCTCATACGGCTGTGTTTTCGATTTCTCCCCTTTTTTCCGGTTGAAGTGTTTTATCATACGGTAAATAAATGCTTTTAATCTACCGTATGATAATAACTTATTTGCTGGAGTATAAAACCATGCACGTTAACGTGACTACCCAAAAAAATAGGAAGCCTGGTGCATGTAGTAAGAAAGTGTTACATGCTATTGTGCGGTAATGATAAATCTGCAGATAAATTCCAGGAATGGAATAGGCCGTTACAGAAATTCTTCTTGACCGTATGTGGCTAGGGGCGGCAATGCAGCGACTTACCCGCATTCGTTATTACCTTACCCGCCCTTATGCCGCTCACGAAGGATTGATAAGAGAAAATGCCCTCCCGAGGGATTTTAATTCCCTACTTTGGGGGCTTGTCGTGTGTGTTCTTGACATGTAAAACTCTAGATTTTTTGTAAGTCTTTGGTATCATACCTGTTCATTGCCACAGGGACAAAGACGAGAAAGCAGCATGCCCAGAGCGATAAGAGGGGACTTGTATAGGAGATTCAAGAGGTATCTCTTGACAAAACCTGTGATGGTCTGCCGCTTGCTCAACCTAAAGCACTAGTACTGTATATCCGAACAAAGAAAGTCATGATAAAAAAGGAACTGTTCTGACCGTTGTGGGTTCGCTTTCCTGCGCTGGTTGGTATGTAGCACCCAATTGTCTTGTGATGGATCCCTTTCTAGGTTCATAGCTTCCTATAGCTCAAATTTGCTTCTTGTTCTGTAATTTTCTTGATAATAATATGATGGTGGAAGTTCTTTAACGTGTAGTAGATGTGGGCACTAGGTCGAGAGCATGGCCGAGATGAAGTGCCAGAACTGACGGGTTACTATGGAAGGACCCAATTTTCCCGACAGGCTTGGCTGAGGGGGTTCAATTAGGGTTACCCGAAATATAGTTGGCTCGGGTTTTCCCCACTCAAAGGATTTAAGGTTCTTTATCATATATGGGTGCCCGCCCCCGGTCGCCTTGTTTGTGTGTCTTGAACCCTCGAAAATGCAGAACCCCATTCGTATCCTACCTTTGTGATTCCTACTGCATAAATAGTAGGAGTACTCTATTACTCTAGGATGCTATCGGCTAGGGGTCGTCCTCCATTCACTTGATATGTGCTGTGGGCAACCTCTTATCCAAGGGAGCTTCTGCGGATTATTTGGAGCCGCTCATAAAAAAACACCGCCTCGAGTCGGGGAACGTCAGTTCCTGTGAGAGGATTGGCTTCTGACGGATACATCTCAAAAAGGAAGATCTCGACTAAAAATTGAAGTGCCCCGGCATAGACGCTGACCTCTGGCTCCGAGATTTCGTGGTCATCCCTTCCTTTGCCCATCTAGCGGAATTACGACCGCCTCCAAAATTCTACACCCACCTTATTACGACATCAAACCTAGGCTGACGAAGCTTCCTCCAGCACTCGCGGCTCCTCCCTTTTTTTTTCGTCACCCTCCCCACCTCCTTCGACTATTTAAACAGCCAGCTTTCTTCCAAACCCACCCCACCCAACACTCCTTTCCCTTCCACCCACTCTCCCTTCCACCCACTCTCCCTTCCACCCACTTTCCCTTATACCCACCCCCCCCTCCATCCACTTTCCCCTCCTTCATCTATCCTGCCTTCTTTTCTTCACAGTTAGTATTCTATCCGTACAACTTTGCTTTTTTAAGCTAATTTCTAAATACAAGCATTACTATGCAAAATTCTGATGACGATAACGACTGGGGAGACCTCTTACCCTCGCTCGAGGAGACGCTTAAGCTCCTCCCGGAGCTTAGGGAAACAGCGGAGGCTCTTGGTAATCTTCGTACCGACCCAAACCACAACGATCCAAAGAGTTGCGGCCATTCGGGACCTCCTACCTCGCGCTCTATTGAGCCTGTAAGAACCCCACCCTACAATCCTCCATTCCCCAACGAGCCTGCTCGTCGGGGCCGCCGTTCCAAACCAGACTTGCGGGGTTTGTATACACCTCGTCATCGTAGAAACACCCATGTAGCCTCCGGGGAAAATAAACAACTTTCTCTCCCAACAACTCTGAATTCTAATAGAGTTTTACCTAAGAAAGGAAGCTACCGTGCTGTTATGGCTGAGGCAAAATTGTTTGTAGCAGAAAAGGAGGCACAACTTCAGTTTACTCCAGCCAATGAGTCGGACTCCGATCGAGAGTTTAGAGGTACTATTGCTAACTCAACCATACTCGATAGACATAAGAAGCTCTATGGCCTCGGCCGGGGTGAGGTGGGCGACCCCGCAGAGCCTAACCCAGCTCAGGATACCAAAAAAAAATCTAAAATAAACTCCTTCCCAATTGCCAAACGTTCTCAGCCCTCCAATGCGGCTAAGATTGCTCAGAAGAAACATGAACACCGGTATATGGGGCTAACCCCCTACTTATCTACTAGCGACTCTTCTGAGAGCACAGACGATGCCAAAAAGACCTCCTACAGGGCGAAACTATTTGGACTACGGAAAGGTAGTTCCCGATCAAGGAAGACTACAGCTGAGAGATCTGCGTCTCCTCGATCTAGCCATGGGGGTACCCAGTATCACACGCGGGCCAGCCCTCTTGTTACCTCAGAAGTTACTAACAAGAGTTTTCGCCCCCGCCGCCGAGCAGCTGTGGTTGCCATGGAACGAGCCAGAAGCCAGTTCGACGACCCTTTTCCTGGATTCTTTGCACCCCGTCGTGTGAATAGACGTACAGCTGAACAAAACGCTCTAATACCTAAATTTGCACAAAAGGAACCGGCGATAAAGATGGACGGATCTGCATCTGAGGATGACGAGGTATCGTCAGTTCCTGTTCCTGTTAACAGTATGTGTCGGGGGACTCAACTCTTTTATAAGATGGAGAATATCGATCCGGAGGAATGAGGCAGTGTCGGTAAAGGGTTGTCAGTATTTTCTACCCCATTTCACGTTCATTATTATTGTTGCAGTTATTACTTTGACACATTGATACTTTGATACTAATTGGTACTACACATTAGTTTAGGGTTTGACTTCAAACCTCTCCCCTTTTCCAATATTTTTCCTACAATTTACAATTGTATTCGACCGTTTTACTCGATGGTTTCAGCAATATAACGGATGATAAACGAGCTTTTTAAGTAGCTGGACCGACCCACGCTCGAACATGCACAACCTACAGTACCCACCGGGTTTAGTTTCGACACTTATTTGCTCCGGGAGTAATGCCCGGGTGGCTGGATTTGATTTGATCCTTTCCTGGTAAGTTATAACTAAAAAGAATTCAACTCCAATTGTTTGACCTGTATTGACTCGAAAATTTACAACACACTTTAGACTACTGTTCTATAGTTCGCATATTGCTGATACGGAGTTATTTTCTTTGTTCTGGTGTCTCATTCTCTCTTTCTCACCTGTTTTAAATCCTTGTTCTTATGACCCGTGATAGATAGTGTCAATTGTCTTCCTCAGGTATATAAAATGTTCATACCCTATTTTTTTTTCTTTTTTTTTCCCAAAAATAACATTCTTCTCAAAAAAATATATATATATTTAAAAAATAGTGGAATCGATATTACGTATCGTATACCAGCTCCTTCCACTCTTTGTTACCCACCGCTCTCACTTACATTTCTTCTCTATATGCTATATGCATGCAACTTCCACTTTATCACAAATTATTCGGGTCTCAAGTTGAGTTCTACCTTCGTACTATCCCAATGACAGTTTTTTTTCTTGCTTGCCGTTCCCTCACTGTCAGGTTCTCTTATTATTACCTCCTTAACCTTATTCCTATATTACTTTCTTTAATTTCACTGACCTCTGGAACAACTAAAACTCAGCTTCAACCTGTATTATAAAAAATACATACAGTTTCAGAATTCTTTGAACAATAATATGTGCTTTACACATACTTGAAATCAGTATAAGAAAGGAGCAATTTTTATAATTGCTCCAGTGAGCTCTAATACCACAGTTTTTGTGACCCTACTCCCTACTTTCCTATTTAGAAGTTGGCTGTAGGGCAAAACACTCAACTAAATTTTCACAATCCTAAACTATAATCTGTAGCCTTATAGGTATAGGTAAAACTGTGAGTTTAATTCCGTCTCCTCAGGATATTAGCATACTTAGTTTGAAAAAAATTTTGTTTGCTTGTTATTCCTTTTATATATTTGTTGTATCAAAATCAAGTCACATGTAGGTAAAAATTGATCAGACTTGTATTTTTTTTTTTTGAAGTCTACTAGTAGCATTTTTTCTGTACTGTCTATCCTTCCTCATTTTAAGAGAATGTGCAGTTGATTTCATACCAAAAAAAGCTGTAGATTAAGAGACCTTGAACAGAGACTGATTTCTTTTATTATAAGGTTATTGAGTTATATCTTAAAGTCAATGCCACAGCATTTTATACTAGTAGAACTAGTAGTTATAAATAAACTATGAAAAAATACAAGTTTGTAATTGCCCTAGTCTCTGTTCTCTACCATATATATATTGAAAATAACCTGTAGTTTTTTTATTTTATTAATAGCTACTTATCTATATCTTAATATCTAAACTGTAATAATACTTATAGATTTGTTTTTTCTTCTAGTAAAGATAAAACAGATTTTCTTCAAGTTTCAACCTAGAAGCTAATTACTATACTATTTTAAATAGGATTTTTTTTTAGAAAATCAAGTCTTTAGAATTGCACTATCATCTGACAAAGTTCATATTACTGAAAGGTACTGTATAACCTAAGCTACCTAAAAATAGTAAGAAAAAATCTAAAAACCTGTTTGGTATGTCAAAAATACTATAGTATTTTTTAATAACAGTATTATGTTTTGTTTATAGAAAGTTAAAAACATAAGGAAGAACAATTTCTTTAACTTATAAGAATATATATATTATAAATTTCAATAAATTACCTCATTAGATAAGATTTATAAGTTAGAAAAAAATTAATTATAAGTTAGAGATTGCTAAATACACTTATTTTTGAAAATACTGTAGTACTTTATTCTCTTTACAAGAGCTATTAGCCGATAGGGTACCGAAACGGATCCATATACATTCAAACAATAACTTATGGCAGGAAAAGAGAAAAGCGGAAAAAGGAAAAACTGGAGCAAGAAGATAGATATCTGAGTCTAAAACTAACCTAATCTTTCAGCTCGACACAATTTTTGTCTACGTGATATGGAGCGGAAGAAAGGAGATCTCTCGTAGTATCACTCATAGTTATTTTTCCACTAGGAATTGCAGGTAGAATCGTACTAGATTCCTCTGATATCCTAGGTGGCCGCTGGGCTTTTCCGGTGGTCGGTCATCAGAGGGATCTACTGCGTTGTAGAAGCTAAAGAAATAACAGAGCCCACCAGCCTGTTATGAGGAGGAGGCCTGGGCCGACGACCATATGCATTACCATCTTAGATGCCATACCTGTGCATCGCTGTCACCCCCTATCGAGACCTCAGAAACGGGCGGACGGTCAGAGCTACCAAGTTTCTAAATCTAGAGCTCTGAGAAGTGTAGTTTGGTACAGATAATCATGCTATTATACGACAACGTTATAATACTCACGTGAATCCTGTAAGTCTAAGGGGCTGTTTAGCACGACGTCGAACCACGATTGGGAAAACCGTGGTTGGGGAACTGTCCAATGGCATGCCCGAAAACTACCATATCTAAGCTTTATCATTGGCCAGTTTCCCAACAATGGTTTCCTATCGTGGCAAATAGCCCCTAAAGCATCCATCCGGGTGAAATAGCAATAACATTCCCACACCTCAGAGAATAAAGCCCACAATTTACCTACAATTCTCTATGCTTTAAAAAAATCCAACCGTATCCAACTTTTATCGAACCACCCCCCCTCTTCCGATATTACACCCACCAGCCTGATACTATATCGTGACCCATCCATACCCACAACCGATAACTGTGGAAAAATCCAGGTGTCATACATCCCCAAGTTATACCAAACATTCCCCCAAAACCCCTATAAATACCTAACCACGGCTGACTTCATAAATCCTCACTCGGCGCCACACCCCCTCCCCGGCCCCCGTACTTCGGAACAACCACCCGACAACCCCAAACTCGGCCGGGACCAAACTGCCAAATCTGGAAACCGAGTTTTAGGTCGAACCCCGGGAACTCATTATAATACTGGTATCCTACGGTATTCGCACGCCAATACAGTATTACCCGGGATTTGAGGATGAGGTGGGTTGTCACGCAGGAGTCACATAGTGTTGATGTGCAGTAAACACCCGCCATCCCGGATGGGCGAACCCTACAGATCTCATCCGTGACAACGGCGTATCCGGAGCGGCAGTTCGTATCGTTCGGGGGGGAAGTGATGGTAATGATCAAGGTGAATTATGCCCATTCTTATAGGAGGCTTTATCTTGATTGCCGCCCTCGAGTAGTGTCACCACAACTCGTAACTAAAGTGGTATCATAGCTATCATGTGCCATGTTTTCCCCCGACTCCACATTACGCCTATGGTGTTAGTAGTAGTGGTAGACAGTCTTGCACTCTGCCTCCATGTCCCGGTTCAACTATGAGCCGGCGACACCCCTTTCCCCTCTCCACAACCCTTTCTCCCCCCTACTACCCTTTGGTCCAGCTTTTCTAACAGTAATCATAGCATCCTGTTTAGTAGGTTAATTTTCTATAATAGGAACATGGGGTTAAGATTTCCCAAAATCTCGTCCGGATCGGGAAAAAACCCTTGTCCGGTTCAACAAGGTGATTTCTGTAAGGAGTTGGAGGAGCGGAAGATTTGTGCGGTTCAGTGCGGTACCCGGTTCAGCGGGATCCGGGATAGTGGGCCGCGACTGTATAGTACTATTTTACCGCTTGAATACTGGTATTGTAGTATGCTACATAAATTAAAATGGCCTAACGCTAGGCTTGCTAGACTGTTCATGGCCTTGGAATGCTCTTTTTTGGTAGAGATACCGAGAGCGCCGGCGAGGGTGGGTTTGGGCGTTCTTTTGTAGGATACCGAGATTCAGGATTGCGAGAATCTGTCTTTCCATTTCCTTCGATACTTACGGTAGGTAGCGATAATTGAGGGGGTGAGAGTGTCGCCGCACTCGTAATTAGGCTCTAAGTCGCAGGCCCCTTATCGCTGTCCCCACCTTCAGCAACACCAGAGTGATAGCTCCTGTCGCTAAGCAAACTACTGCCACAACCGGTCCCATCCCCAAAGACAGTGTCTTCTTTCTTTACTAGATCAGCCCAATTACCTTACCCCGCAAATAACCCCCGGTCTGAAAGAGAAAGAAAAGGCAGCGGGGGTGGGTGCATCCTACGGACAACAATCCGCAGATCATATCCCAGGCCCTAGGTAATGCTATACAGTAATCTTCAGGCTAGATCTGGTAGAATCCGGATTCGGAAATTGGGGAGAAAAAAATTGAATCTCGGGAGCTTTTATCTCCGCACCCAGGTTCCGGCCACTTCCATAGGATGCAGAGCGGGCTGGCGGGTATGAGTTAATATATCAGTACCGATCTATAATAGAGAGCGATAGAGCAGGACTGCCGTATTCTGGGCCAGGGTGTGGAGCCATGGGTATAAAAGGACTCGCTGGGAAAGCAACGGAGAGAAGGTTTGGTCTAGGTCCTTCAGGATCGCCCTTGACATCCGTCCCTTCTCTTCCTCGGTCATTCCTTTCCCCACCAACGTTCGTTCGTTCACCCACCTCGCAATGAAGTCTCTGATCTACTCCTTGACCATGGCCGTCACGACGGTCATGGCCAACGTCCTCCCCGGAAACGGGACAATCCCTCCCGACGCGGTCTACAAGAGCCCAAAAGCACCCATAGACGACCGTATCAAGGACCTTCTGTCCCGTATGACGCTGGAGGAGAAAGTAGCACAGGTGATGCAGGGTGACCTCTCCAATTGGCTCAACACCACGGACGGGAGCTTCAATCGCTCCGGTCTGGTGGAGAACATGAGTTACAAGGCCGGGCAGTTTTACGTCGGGTATCCGGTTCCTTGGGAGTGGATTGCGCGCGAAACGGAGAGGGCACAGAGATACCTTGTCGATGAGACGAGGTTAGGCATTCCGGCACTTGTTCAGAGTGAAGGTGCGCCATACCGTCTTACCCCTTGCAGAATACACAACTAACCGATCTTGGATAGGTATCCACGGTTTCTTAATTGGCAACGCAACAATATTCAATTCACCAATTGGGTATGCATGCGCTTTCGACCCGGATGTGACTCCCCCCTTCCAATCACGTAGTATCGAAGCTAACGCACCACTCCCAGCTCGTCGAAAAGATGGCCGAAGTGATCGCTCAGGAGTCCCTAGCCCTGGGAGTAAACCACCTCTTTGCACCGGTAGTAGACCTCTCCCGCGAACTCCGCTTCGGCAGAGTCGAGGAGATGTTCGGCGAGGACCCGTACCTTGCCGGAGAACTAGGATACTCTTATGTTAAAGGCTTGCAAAAGAACGGTGTTGCAGCCACTGTCAAGCATTTTGCGGGATTCGGGACTCCGGAACAGGGTTTGAATACTGCGCCCGTCCATGGTGGCGAGAGGGAGATGAGGAGGACGTATTTACCGGCTTTTAAGAGATCGATTATCGATGCGGATGCTTGGAGCGTTATGAGTGCTTACCATTCGCATGTCACCCCTCGTGCCATGCTGTGTTGGGAGAGCACGAACTAACGAGTGCGAGTGGGCAGGTATGATGGTGTCCCTGCAGCGGCAGATTATCACCTGCTTACTGAAGTCCTCAGAGGAGAGTGGGGATTCAAGTACCACGTTATGACCGATGTAAGCCCCCCCTCCACCCCAGTTGATACCCTCCGCAATCTAACCCTCCTTAGGCCGGTGGCTCCGACAAACTGTGCAACGACCATGGCCTCTGCGAGCGTGGTGACAAGCGCGCAGTGACAATGCTCGCACTAGTAGCTGGCAGTGACGTAGAATTGGGTGGTGGGACCTTCAACTACCGCGCCATTCCCAGCCTCCTCGAAGATGGATCCCTAGAAGAGAAAGTCCTCGACACAGCCGTCTCCCGTATTCTTAGATCCAAATTCGCCATGGGGCTCTTCGAGAATCCGTTTTCCGCCGCGCCGCAGGAGAGGTGGGACAAATTGATTCACTCCGAGGAGGCGGTTAAGCTCGCGACACAGCTCGACCGGGAAAGTATCGTGCTTTTGGAGAATAATGGGGTATTACCAATTGACAAGGAGAAGGCCAAGAGCATTGCTGTTCTTGGGCCCATGGCTCATGGGTTTATGAATGTTCCTTTTTCCTGCCCTGGCTTGAAAGCGTGGGGTTGTTGTTCTAACGAGCTTTGGGTATGACAGTACGGAGACTACGTCGTCTACTTATCTCAGTACCGGGGTGTGACGCCCTACGACGGTATCAAGAATCTATTCAAGGGAACACATACAACAGTGACACACGCCCAGGGATGCGAACGTTGGAGTAACGACAAGAGCGGCTTCCCGGAGGCTGTTGCGGCAGCAAAAGCAGCAGAAGTAGCAGTAGTAGTCGTGGGAACCTGGAGTCGTGACCAACGGGAACTTTGGCGCGGCTTCAACGCAACGTACCACCCCTCCTAGCCCCCCCCCCACCAACCCTATCCAACTAAAAGGAATAGAACAGGAGAACATGTAGACCTCCACAACCTAAACCTCGTCGGCGCACAGGCAGACCTGGTCCGGGAAATCCTCGCGGTGAACAACAACACGATAGTTGTCTTCTCTAGCGGCAAGCCTGTAACCGAACCCTGGATAAGCACCTCTGCCGCCGCGCTAGTGCAGCAATTCTACCCCAGCGAGCAGGGTGGCAACGCCCTCGCGGACGTGCTCTTCGGAATCTACAACCCATCCGGCAAGCTCTCAGTCTCCTTCCCGCGGGACGTGGGCACCTCGCCCTCATACTACGACAACCTCAAGGGCGGCAGGTTTAATTCTCCGGGGCAAGTGTACGAGAATGGAACGATGGTGTTCGGGCACCACTACGTGCTCTCGTCACCACTACCATTGTACCCCTTCGGCTACGGCAAGAGTTTCAGTACTTTCCAGTTCTCGAATGTCACCCTTGATAAGGCCAACGTTACCGCTTCAGACACTGTGACCGCAGAGCTGAAGATTAGGAACAACTCTACCCGTGATGGGGCGGAGGTCGTGCAGTTGTACGTCACCGATAAAATCGCTTCAGTCGTCACGCCGAACAAGGAGCTCAAGGGCTTCCGCAAGGTCTTCCTACGCGCCGGCGAGGAGAAGAGAGTGCGTATTCCCATCGACGTCTCCGGATTGGGTGTCTGGAATACGAGGAACAGGTACGTTGTCGAGAAGGGCGAGTTTGTCGTCGCAGTCGGGGACTCAGCGGAGGGAATTAAATCCCGGTCTTCGTTTTGGGTACTTTGATTAGTAGTAGAGAAGGAGGTGGTAAGTGTGATATGACGTTATTGTACAGTAGTTCATAGAGGGGGGTCACAATTTTGGAGAAACCGGGATGTATCGAGTGAGACTTTGTGGACGCATTAACACACCTCCCTCAAAAGAACGAATGAAAATAAAGCCCAAGACAATTCCAACCGTTCACTCTCATGCTTCTTCACTCCCCCGAGACCCGTATAGACTACCCCCCGGTCGATACCCGAGTACAATGGGCGGCACAGCAAGCACTACTAGTACCTTCGGACTAAGCTGTAGATCCGTAGTACAGTACAGCACCCCCCCACCCATCCGCCCACCTACCTACCTACCTACTATAGAACAGCACAAGACCCAGACAAGCCTATTCTATAGATAGTCATCGTAGCGAGCATGAGTGCCCCACCATGAGTCTATCTCGTTCGCGCCCCGCAGCGACGTATATAACAACATGCCGAACAAACCGTACGATGACCTATAATGGTAGCGTAGCATAACTCGAGAACAGTGCCACAAGATCATTACCATCACCCTGCGGTGCTGTATAATGGAGGGAAGCAAGAAAAATACAAGAACTGACCCAATGCCGAGTTCTATGAAAAAGGATACCTGAAACACCCCAAATCTGAAATCCCTTTCCCAATGAAAAACACAAAAGAAACAAAACACTCCAGACCGATGATGTTAGTAAAATGAAAACCATAATTCAGACTGCCCTACTAAAACGATTGAATTTTGGACAGGGAATCCAAAGAGACACCAATAGGAATAGAGCGAAGTATAAGTCTGACTATAGAACATGAGATAGCTGGAAAAAGAAAAGAAAAGCGAGCCCAGCCTCCCCTAGCTTCACTCCGCAGTATATCCCCTAATCACGCAAATTAGCGTGGTATCATATTCCATAAATCTCCCACACACCAAAATTGAAAAAGTCAGGGTAAAGGGGGAAAGGAACTAAGCAACCCTTCTGAAAAAAGCTTCATATTCCTCCTTGGTGTGGAATGGTATCTTCCTTCTCCGCGAGTTTCCAAGACTATCCGAACCTGTACTAGAGCTCGCCGAGAGCGCTGACCCCGGGCGTGACGTCTGAAAAGTGCCCTCCTCTGGAACCAAAAACGGTGTTCTAAACCCCTCGATGTTGTGTGGAGGTTCTGGGCACAGAAATCGCCAGTTTTCAGGTAAGACCTTCAAGGGCGGATTCTCCACATCCAGAACACGCATTTCCCCCCCAAACGGATTCCGTAAAAGGTTAATGATGAACCGGGTCACCGGATCGGTATCTGTGAAGTGTGGATACTGGAACCGCCTGAACTCGTGATCAGGAGAGGTTCGTAAACGCTTTGAGGGAGGCCTCTCTCTGGAAGATGTGGACGACGAAGATGAGGGGGGACTAGCGGACTCAATAGAGCGGAGGATGGAATTCAGAATGTCCAGGTATCGCTGAGCCACATTATCGTATAGGGCACAGAATTTGAGAGCCTGGAGGCAATTGGAGAGTAACTCGTTATCCTGACCGCTAAGAGCAAAATTGGTGGTCTCCCGACATCGTCGAGTAGACAAGCAAAGAGAAACAATCAAACCGGCGGTGTAAGAAGATTGACTATCCAGGAAAAATTCAGAATGTTTAGTCAGCAATGAGCAAAACCCGGCGGAACAGCGGTTTTTTTTTCCCAGCACCTACATAGCAAGCCAGCATCGCCGCACCAATCGCCCCTCTGAATATATTAGTCCTATCACCTTGGGAGCAAGTCAGCACACCATATGTGCTAGTGAAATCAATCGCATGGGTTGGGGATCAAAACCGTTGCAAGCTGCCTGCCGGCAGAAACGCACATTTGGGCGTATTCACCTGCTAATCCCTTTCTCGCATCGTCCACAGGAGGAGCATCATGCGGTGCACACATCTCAACCAAAACCTTTCGGCTCATCAAAACGATGCAGTTCAGATAGGAGCAATGCGTCAATAACACTGCAGACCGCTGCTTGGAATCGTTTCCACTAACGCTCCGAGTGAGTCTGAAGGATTCAGGGAGGGAGGACCGCCAAGCCCTAAGCTTCTTTGAGTGCTCGGCAATGGATGCAAAGTCTGTAGCCGCAGTTGCATAGATATTCTTTGTGATCATGCCCATTAAGATGCCGAGCTTGATCAACTCCGAGTGAAGATATGCGTCGAAATCATTGGTGCAGGTTCGATAACCCTGCAGCTCACACATTTACACTGCATCAGACAAAAAAGTGGAAAAAAAAATTTGTAAGAGAGCGCCTTCCGCGGAGGGGCCCGGAGGGGCCCAGAGAGCCCCTTGTGACAGAAATGAATACAGTAACAATGAGGATTTCTTACCTCAGCATGTATAGGATCCTCTTCAGGAGAAATCTTAGGCATTATCCCTATACTGGATGCCATCCAACTGTTTGCCGAGGCCGGTAGTGCCTCTGTTAGCCCTCAGAAACACCCCAACTGCCCCTCTCTACTTGCTTTTGCTTCTGGCCCCGCATAGAGACAAGGACGGGAGAAAAAAGATAAAAATCAAAGTATTGTGAAATGTAAAATAAGAAAGGCCCACACACCCATCTAGATATATCAGAGACCTCCATACCCTCCTCCAAGAAGCCCATTCCCGGTCGCTGTAGGGTTTGCACCTCGTCGTTCTATTAATCCCAGTGGATTTTGCCAGTCGAATCGCTTGATCTGCGGGTGATTAAGAAAGGGAATTAGAAACTGAGCCCAACCAAGGAATACAGTAGTAACCGGGGAGGAGTGGGTAGTCATCTCATACCCAAATAATCAACGGCAAAGAAGGATTTCTCAAAGATCAGGAATAATCCAACAAGCATTGATACTCTCATTTTTTTCAGCACATGCACATCCTTGCCATACTCGATGTCCAGGTACCACTTCGCACTCCTGAACAGAGCCATAGTGGTATCGCTCCCAACATCTTCATACTGGGCACCCACGGCAACAATGGCTAGCAATTCACAAAGCTTAGCAGTGGTGGGCTCTGAATCGGGGGTGTAGATGTCACTAATGAGCTCCATAGCTTCGTACTCCGCGAGAACATAGATCATGGAACCCGTCCCACGGACGAAAGCGGAGACAAGGCGTGAAGTGACCTCGAGTGGTGGGAGCTCACGGAGAGAATAAAAGGTGTATCTAGAATCGGTAAGAGACGGTGGTGACGGGGAGGCAAGCTTCAGCTTTTCTCTCACCGAAGCTGCCATGATTGAGTCAGTGAAAGAATTCCTGTTGCTGTTGGCATGGTTTTTATTCTGGTTGCGAGTGCAAGGGCAGTTTGATGATGGTGACGCAGCTCCCAGGCCGACTTGGGAGGGAGCTGGAGAACTGGTCACAGAGCTGGATACCGACATGGCGGGCTGTCGAGTGCGCGTGAAAAGCGTATTTTTCGAGGGCTGTTACTTTTTTTTTTAAAAAAAAAAAGACAAAACAATTCTTGTCCCAGCCTTTCTGCCTCGCTCCCTCCCTCTCCCTCTATATTTTTTTCTCCTACAAAAAAAAGGAAGGAGTATAAGGAAGCCGTAGATTCGGCGGATTCAGGATGGGACACGCTGGATTCAGATTTGTTGGCAGGTTATCGTGGTCGCGTGATTGTTCGAGTTTCCTGAAGAGTGGGGGGCTTTTGTTCGCTTCGAAAAGAGCAAGAACGAGATATCACTATCCTCTTTTCTCTCTTCCCTCTTCCACCTTTTTCTCTTTATCCCATCTCCCCTATATCTGAGGGGGGAGCTCGAGTACATATATATACACATTACCGGTCTTCGCCATCGAGTGTGGGGCCCAGAGGGGTAAATGGGAAGGGGTGCTAAAAGAACTGGGAGCAGATTGTTAGGAGAGTCTTGGGGCGATCCGAACGGAAATCTGATGTGAAAAAAATAAGGAAAACGCACGATAGTTTGATATGGGTTAAACGGCATTCGCTGGATACTTTGTTTTTTTTCCCTCCTACTTCTCACCTCGCACTCCTTCCAAGTCTCCGACTCGTCTTTTCTTTTTCCACCCTTTCTCCCGCCCTATGTACCAGTACCAGTAATCCTCTGACCGCATGCCCATAGCCAAGGACACCTTAAACACCCATCCACCTGGGACAGTTGCTGAACCGGGATGCATGTCCAACGTCTCATGTGTACTGCAGGGATGTTGTTCGCTTGCTTCCGATACCCGATTCAGATCTCCGAACTTGCCAAAATGCAGTCTCTCTTCCCATACGGCTGGCTACTCGAGTCCAGTATGGTGCTACCGGCGCTTGTCGTCCATGGTGGTTGCTCGGCCGCCGGTTGGGAAGGCTTTCTAGGGAATACCGGTGGTTTCTCCCTTTCTTTTTTTCCCTCCCTTTTTTTCCTTTTTATTATTTACCCTCCGGAATCTTGTTGCGCTACCACCGGTCAGCATGGTTTCTGGGTCAAATTTGTGGTTGATGTGGAATTGGGATTGGTTGATGCGCTGGCTGGAGTCGCCGAAAGACTGAGGGCCATGGGGAAGGGTAGACTAGTGTCTTAACTCACCAACCCTCCCCCCTCCTACCGGTAGCACCATACGACACTAGTATGCCTTCCCTCTCCGGAATTTGTCCATTACCCGGCGAATAAATATTTATCTAGCGCAGCTTAGTCCCGGAGCAATTATAGACATCAAATACGTTATGGTACTGTGCAAAGACCTATCCGCATAAGGTGACTAATATTCCGGTGTTTCGGTAGACACATCCAGCCAATTGACAAAACGGCAAGATAGTGGGCTCATATATCAGCCCACTGGCTCAGAATCTCACGAGACCCATCTTCCCATAAACGCACTCCGGAGCTCCCCCTTCAAATCCACCTCACTACATCGATACCCTCACCGCTTTTGCAATGGCCCTGCCACAACTTCTGATTGGCCGTCCCGCAGAAAGCACGGTAACCCCTCCCCGGGCTGGTCTGGGACTACCACAGCCTTCGAGTCGACACTTTTTGCAATGACTTGCGCACTATACAGTACCCCATGCACAATCTCAGGCAAGCCCAATAAAGCACAATGTGCGGGGCTATACACTACACACAGCGCTGTACCCGCGAACAGAAGAGGAGAGCATAGAAGATCCCCCTTTCTCTTCAACAGCGTCTCCCGGCGTTTGCGCATAGCATAGCAAAGCAAAGTACGGCGAAAGAATAGAACATCTCATCCATAATTCAGGCCTATACTACTTGTTGATATGTGCACGTCTGGCGCGTAACCCGGGCGCTATCTCACCACATGAACTTGCTCGGAGGGCGGGGGCTGTGATAGGTCAAATTAATTAGAATGGGGAGCAGGTCTATAAGTCGGCTGACGGTCGCCTGCCCCGACTAGGAGAAGGACAACGAGAGCCACACAACCATCCTTACTTCATTCATCCTTTCATTCATCCTACACACACTCACACACACTTACACACAGACACGCACTACCACTACAGAGGAACAACGGCAGCAACAACCCCAAGAAACAGACTCAACCATAATTGGCGAGTCCTGCCGCGACCAAGTGTACCGTAAGTGAAAGCCCTTGTTCGCTCGCGGTTCCTTCGCGACGGATGATGGAGCAATTACGAATCTGCAAATCGCCGTCCAAATAACCGGGTCAAAGGAACCTGGCCACTTGACCGTGCCATCAAGATAAACCCCTTCTCAAGTACCCACACCGTTACGGTTCTATGCCATTACCGTACCCGTGCCCTTGTGGCATCGACAAGCAGTACTCGAGCATAGTACGAGTATAACCATAGGGTAAAAAGTGAAAGAAAAAAAAAATGAAAACGAAAATAACCCCACTCCCGTCCTGTCCACACCCAACAAAACACAAAATACGATACATACTAGTACGGTATGAGCACAGTACACCACCATAGTAGGCCCCTACCTAATCTCCAAAATAAGAATAAACCACTTTTCTTGCCAGCCCTACCGTACTCGAGTCTCACACACGTGGTTAACATTCCCCCTACAATCCCCAACGGGGACACACGACGCGGACGACACAGGGATCAGCGACAGGTCTTATCCTTTTTCTCGTTACCCTACCTTGACGAATCCACACAGATTTTCTCTAGCCCGCCCTTGACCACATCACATAATACCCCTGTCCGTCACACGCCGGTTTTCCTCGCGTCCCCCGATGAAGACTACCGTATCGTGATCGTCTGGGAACGCCCGACCTTCGAACCGACAGGTTCGACGTGCCCAATCCTGCAAACGACTACGACTCCGCCGGGCCCAGGCCGGGGTAATATGGATGGCCCGTGGCCCACCTCACACGCACGAGTATAATGGGGGTGATCCCCCACAACCCACAAATCGGAGTTTTCCAGTGATGATTCGTGGGAACGCCTCTCTTCTTCACCTCGTACGATACATACTGTACTAGTACTTACTTCTTGAGTACTAGAGTGTAGGGTAAATGGGCTCAAAATAATCCGCTCAATTGTCACCGACTAACCGACGGGTTTTTATTGATGCTCGCTCGCTGCTCGCTCCTTTCCGCCGATATCTCGACAAAAACTTCTGGGTTTTCGAACGCTTAGTCTACCGCACCTGCCTCCCAATCTCTCCGGCCCATGCCACGTGATGTGAAAAACGCTGATTAAAGACACTGTTGGAACTCGCCATGACGCCCAGCCACACACCAAAGGAGGAAGAGAGGGAAATGCGGTGGTCTAGTAGGGCCTCCAGTATTCTGCCATCATCGCCAGTTCCCCAAACCCCGTTTCGCGGCGCAACGGTTCATTGACCCGCCTACCCGCTTCAAGCGCAAGGAATGCAAAAGTACCATACATAGCACTTGTTGAATTGCAAATACATTGTTGGGGGAGGACTACCGTACGGCACGTTTATCGCTCCATGTGACAACAATGTGCTGTGCCGGCCCAATGGGACCCAGGGAGACATCCGCACGGAACACGTATGGAAATCGCTTATTCTAGGCCCTTATTAAACTACCGGTACTGTAACCTCCGAAGACGGGTAAGTTGACCAATGGCAGCCCGATCTTTATTACTCCCCCGCTTGAGCCACCCTCCTCCGTTTGCTCGCAGTGGGGCAACGCTTGTGAGCGCGACCGCCAAATCCCGGTTTCTCCTCTTACTTGTACATCTAAATGTTGCGTGATGGTAGTCGTGTTCGTAAACGTAACCCCGTTGCGGGTAATCTCCTGTGCACATTGGGGCTTTTCTTCTTCGCCGCCGCTTGAAGACGACCGGTGAGTTGCGATGGCAATTGAGTTGAATGGTAGGATCGGCCGGGCGCCCGCGAACGCACGGCAAAACCAGGCAACCAGAAAAATAAGTACGAGTACCGGTAATGTAAACAGAGTACACAGTACCGTAGCACAGCACTTGGGCATGAACCATTCCACTTCATAGACTGAACAGAAGGTCTAATACTGGATCCATCGTGTGACCCCATCTCCTCGCCTCTCGCATACTCGACTGCTCGTACCATACCTGTCCCACATGCCATATGCCGATATGCTCCACCTTTGTGACTCGCTCGAGCTATTCTGAGAAGTGGGCAAGGGTGTTAATGGAACAGAAGGGTCTGGACTGGTCCTTTTGCCTTCCCCCCAACATGGCGCTCTTCCCTGGTGCGGGTGTTTCCCCGCAACCAATTGATAGTGCAGGCAAGGTCGGGGAAACGGAACATCATGGGGTGGGCAGGGTGAGGAGGACGGTAAGGGAGGCATCATTCCATAAGTTCTAGTATGAGGGATGGTCTGCGGCGCCGTGCCCTCAATTGTCCAATGCGAACAATATGGGTATCGGACAGATGCTTGGCAAAGTTTGCCCTTCGGTGTTCCAGTGCGGCACGAGCCGCAGGATGGAACTTGCGTCGAGCCTCATGTGACGTGTCTGCTAAAGTACGGGTACAAATCTTTTCGTCCGGCATGGCAATAGCAACCCCACCACCACAACAAATTTACTACCTATGCAACCACAACTGCTTAGAATAAACTGAAAATTTGGGTATATATCCAGTACATGTAATAAAGCCTTCATATAAAATTATAGAGAAAAAAAACCAATACTTTGTATACCACCCCTTTGCATCTAAAACAGTAGCCACCCTCCTAGGCATAGACTCCTACAAGCATTCCAAAGATTCACCTTCAATATCCTGAGTCCAAACCTGATTTAGAGCTTCTGCTAGACATTTTCTAACAGTATCAGGACTCTCCTTAGTCTTGCGAATGTTAGGAAAGTATTGATACATCTTTCTCTTTACCCATTTCCAACAGTGCTTAATAGGATTGAGATCTAGAAAATTGGGAGACCATTCCATAACCTGTATATTGTTTTCTGCAAACCAAGCCATGGTATCACTTGCAGTATATATCTTTGCACCATCCGGCTGAAAGATAGGATCCCTAACTGTATCCTCTACCTTCCACCAGACATCAACTAAGTCATCCTTCAAAACTCTAATATATACAAATCTATTCATAGTCTTGTCAAAAAGAAAAATCAGGGGACCCTTATTTTTACCCTAGATGAAAGCCCAAACTATCAACTTCACTCCTGGCCCCTTTGTGACTCATTGGATACAATTCTTATGTCACTTTTCCTCAAGTATTTCAAATACCAAAATACCCTTAGGCTTAGGATCTTTGGGCTTTTCAACCATGCATTCGTTACTCAAAATGACATCGTCAAACTCCTCCTTGTCTAATCCTTATACTCCTTCACTCAGGTTAATCTCTTAATAGCATGTTCATTTTTTAATAATGCTATTTTTCTAGCCCTCTACTTCTTTATATTGACAGAGGCTAAAGCTCCCTTGTGTTACAAACAGTGACTAAGCAAGGCAGATTTTACTTAGCTCAGGATTCTGAGCTATGTTGAGATTTCACATGATATACACTAGTGTGCTATAGGTTATTATGTTTACCTGTTTGTGATTCACAGTTGTAAGTTACACGATGTTATGATTTTCACACATGACTCAAGTTGTAACGTGTTCACACCGGGGTGCTAATCACGCTTCCGGGTACAATAGGAGTAGCACACAAGTTGATCTACAACCTATGGGCGTACTGCGCTAAGGGAGGCTCCGAGAGAAAGATATAAAGAATAGGGACTTGAAGAGGTAACTGTTCAACCAAGTATATTAGAAATACTCTGTCCGTCGAAGTCTGCTGTTGTAACGACCCTACGATATAGAGCTATAGTAACCTACGTCTACGCCCATACATAAGCCCAAGAGGTCAGATGGTAGACGAGGTGGATATGCAGGCGGATATCCGAGAGATATCTGATGGTGCGGAAATCTCTAAGAACAGAAGGTACTTAAGGAATAGGTGTACCTAAGTAGTGGTAATAACGTGACAATGTCCGCTCTGGCCTATGGATAGGTCAAAAGGCCGGGTGAGTTTACCCTACCCAAGGAAGTCACGTTACCCTACCATGGAGACTGGTTTCGTGTCACCATGGACATACTTACCCTACCTTTGGGACACTATTACCCTACCTTCCGTCGGAAATGTTCTCGGAGGAATTTCGGGAAATGTTAGGATTGTTTGTTACGCAATGACGATCGACGGGCACTTGATTGCACTTTGATCGGAAGACTACGGGAGGAGCTATAGTGCTCCGAACAAGCTGTAACTTGGTAGAATTATTCCTAACAGGTACCTGCGGCCCCAGGGTTCGCCCCGGGCGTCAGGGGCCAAAATGGGTGGAGTTGCCGTTATGCTAGTTAAATGGAATCTATGAAGACATGTCCATAACACTGTATGCGTTGTCGCCGTCCGTCCGACCGGAAGCTGTTCGCAGGATGTATAAGGGGGCCAAGGTGAGAAGGTCAGGTACCTTCTCTAAAAGGAACAGAGTAAAACGGACCAAAACTGACGGAGTTAGCGTGAGCTATCCGGAAGGGTCCCCAGAGTAGTCCCGGGTAGTGCCGGAGACATCTGGGAAGGTTTTACGCCAATCAAGCCTACACGTGCCCCTTTGCCGTAGGCTCTTTGTGGGTTGTTTGAAGACTCTAATAGGATGACACTTATCACGGTGAGTGGTGTGCTGAGGGTAAGGGACCATGGGTAGCGCCTATGGGTCCCGCCACTGACACAGCTCTCCGGGGGAGCATCGTAGACCCCCTAAGTTCGCAATCAAGAAAGATAGAACTTAGCCGGAGGACAGCTGATGTCTACGAGTGCTTGCATAGGTCATAGCATATGGGAAGAGAGTCATTTAGTTAGCTTTCCCAAGGGTCTCGACAGTTAGCCACTGACGGGACACCGATGTGCAGAGGTTTTCACTCCAGCAGGTGTATTGGTAAACACCTCGCAGGAACTGATATGCATATGGGAGATTTCTGCTAGAGTGCGCTGACACCTATAGCCCTTCGGGGACAC